>JAFMOD010000359.1:392788-420998 GCA_019802435.1 Corydoras maculifer
ATTTCTGAGATGAGATGCTGATGTTGGATGAAAGGACCTGGCTCTCAATCGAAGTTCTAATTCATCCCAAAGCTGTGGGATGGAGTTGCGGTCAGTGTGAAACAATCAAGTTCCTCTCCAGCAAACTCAGCCTAGCTCGTCCTTATGGACAGTTAGGAACATACATCATCAGTAAATTCATTAATTACTTAATCAGTGGGCTTTATCAATCAGTCAATAAAGATTGAATAGAAAGTTAAAATAGTTATGTTTATTTTTTTAACTAAATAGTAATTTTGAATGTCATTTTTTATTTAATTAATTATTAGTTACACAGACAGGTCTTACAGACTGATACGCCCAGCTTTTCATTATTAAAATATTAGAAACATTTTTTTGTTTACATTAAACTTCAGAATCGGGTCTCACGGATGTGATCATTAAAATAAAATTAAGAATTAATTATAAAAAAAAAAAACTAAATGAATTGTATCTCCCGAAGAAGAGATTTTTTTTTAAAAGTTGGACACCTGTGTGTGGTCTTGAACTCTGACTGAAATGGCGCCCTCGTGTGGATTCATTTATATACACTGCGCTACAGAGCAAGAGATAGAGAGTGAAATGAGAGAGAAAGAGAGAAGGTATGAGTGAGAGTAAAATAATACAAAAGAACAAAGTTAATGAGCTACTAATGAAGATATGATGATTTAATTAATTTTTTTAATTACACGCAAAAAGACAAACGGAGATCAAAATCCAAAGAAATTAAAATCTATTGGATGAAGGTGGAACTGACTTAAAACTACAGAGTGATCAATAACACAGCGACCAAGATACGACAGCCAAAAATATTGGGACACCTTGATATTAAACCTACAAGAGATTCATGACATCATAATTAATGTAGAAACCTCTTTGCTGAACTTCTGAAAAATGTTCTGCTCCGTGTTTTGCACTGTGACTTCAATATTCTTTGCCCATTCATCCATAAGAGGACCTGCCTCACAATCTCAGTTCTAATTCATCCCAAAGGTTGAGGTTAGGGCTCAGTGGGAGTCAGTCAACTTACAACATAACATTATAACATAACATTACAATAACAGCACATCATCGTCCAAAATATATGATTGTGTAATTTTAGTGTTAATTGGTCAGTAGTGTTTGAGGTGTGTGTGTGTGTGTGTGTGTGTGTGTGTGTGTGTGTGTGTGACATATTGTTGCCTGATTTAGAGAAATGATGTATGAAAAGGGAGCGGCACGGTGGCTTAGTGATTGGCATGTTCTCCTCTCAGCACTAGGGATTCCCGGTTCGAATCCCCATCTGGGTGGAGTTTTCATGTCATCCCCGTGTCCGCATGGGTTTCCTCCGGGTTCTCCGGTTTCCTCCCACAGTCCAAAAACATGGATCAAGTCAATTGAGTTCTCCAAATTGCCCCATATAGAGTGTGTCTGTGTGAGTGTGTGCCCAGTGATAGATTGGCACCCTGTCCTGGGTGTATCTGCCCAGCACCTGAATAAATGAATGAATGAAAAGGTTTTAAAAGCTAAAGTCCTGGCTTAATGCAGATGTGCTCACTCATCACCTCATTTAAATAAAAGTGTCCAAACTTTGGAACGACACGGTCCCTAAACTTCACCGTCGCAACGGAACGAGCGCAGCGAGCGCACAGCGCCATCACCCCGCATCACAGGAACAGCACCGATAAATGAAATAAAGAAATAAAATATAAGTTATAAAATCCAATAACACTGCTCATGTAAATGAAGCCTGCTGAGTTTTTGGGATTGCACATTTCAGCGCGACACTTTCATCATCTGAAATTACCCCGCATCCCGCTGACGTGAAGATTAATGACGTGCTTTTGCACAAACAGCTCGCTAAGTGCTTTTTTTTCCTCCTTCTTTTGTAATTCGGCGTTTGGTAAATAAAAGTTTACGGATTAAAACCGGAGCAGAGGCTCGGCTGCCGAGGAGAGACGGGGTGCCGGGTGGAGAACCTGAGGACGTTTGGAATGTGGATGGAGCAGCTGCTCCTCTGCTCACACACAGTGGAACGCAACCCCACAGTGGAGCTGTGACCCCGCATCACGCCTTCATCAGGAGAACCCCTCCCCTGAACGAGGAACACTGAATTTAGCATCATGTCCCGTCACTGGGTTGATTCATTAAACACGTCCCATCAGCATGGAGGACACCAGGTCTCATTTATTTATATAATCTGCAGCAGTGATTTCTATCATCTCAGAACCTCACGGATCCATCAGAACCAGAACAGGACAAACGGAAAACCCAGAAAGACATAGTGTAATATTAAAGCATTTCAAATTGAGAGGTTCGCCATGTCCAGGCATCCAGGGGAGAGCGTTTCGGGTGCTGGGCAGATACACCCAGGACAGGACGCCAATCCATGCTGGGCACACACTCACACACACTCTATATGGGGCAACTTGGAGAATTACGGTATCCTTAAATAATTAAAATAAAAAGTTGTGTAGAGTAACCAGGTGCAGGGGGTGCAGCGCCCCAAGCTCATCACAGACCGTGTAGACGAATCCAGAACACGGGAACCCGTAACGGACGACGCGGGTCAAAGTTGATAGAACTGGAACTTTAAAACGCAACAAACAGAACCATCGATCGGCTGAAGATGAATCGAGACGACTTCTGACAGCAGAATCAGAGACCCGGTTTGGCTCAGAACAAAGATGAGCCGGATCGTTATTTATAGATAATTAAAAAAAAAAAAAAAAAAAAACGCGGCTCAATGAAACGCGATCGATGGGACGATCAATTAGAAATGAAAACGAATGATTAGAACTTAAAGATTAAAGACGGAACGAGAGCCTCGAGAAGCAAAACTCCAACCTGAACTATACTAATAAAATTAAACTCTCTCTCTCTCGCTCTCTCTGATTAATTAAAGAGGCGAGGCCTTTATCACTGATCAAAATATCAAACGTGTCGGGAAAAGCCGGAGCAAGTGAAGAGGAAAAGCTCCTTCCAGCTCAGACATCCTCAATCGATCATCACTTACTGCCCTGTCAGGGTTATTAATCACACCTCCCGCATGGGACATCTCAGAAAAGCTTGGAAATTCGTCTCTAACATCAAACTAACTAACTAACCAACTAACAAACTAACATTAAACTAACTAACTTACATCAAACTAACTAACTTACAGCTAACTAACTAACAAACTAACATCTAACATCAAACTAACCAACTTACATCTAACTAACTAACAAACTAACTAAAATCAAACTAACTAACATCAAACTAACCAACTAACTAACTAACATCTAACATACTAACATCAAACTAACTAACTAACTAACATCTAACATACTAACATCAAACTAACTAACTAACTAACATCTAACATACTAACATCAAACTAATTAACTAACAAACTAACATCTAACATACTAACATCAAACTAACTAACATCAAACTAACTAACTAACTAACTAACTAACTAACTAACATCTAACATACTAACATCAAACTAACTAACTAACAAACTAACATCTAACATACTAACATCAAACTAACTAACAAACTAACATCTAACTAACTAACTAACTAACTAACTAACTAACATCTAACTCACATCTAACTAACCAACTAACATCTTACTCACTCACTCACGCGGCTCTAACAGTGTACACTGTACTCCAGGATTTTGGAGCCTCTCAATGGGAACCGTCCCGAAACAACTCTGTGATGTCACACATTCCATTGTGTAGTTCATCTCATATGTGTTGGATGGGGTTGATTTCACACACACACACACACACACACACACACACACACACACACACACACACACACACACACACCGTGCACGGCTGCAGGGAGGCGGTATGCCCAGCCGCATCCTGGTGCAGCATCACAGCCACGATTAGCACATTAACTACTTTAAAAGTCAGATTTTAATTGGTACCAAATTAAAGTTAATTGGCTTCTATGTTGATGATTTCAAGGCTGTGGAGTTAATTAAGCGGAATGCTCAGAATGTTGATATGTTGACATTTGGAGAACGATCAGCCGATGCAGTAAACGAACAGCCTAATGACGATCTTAATCATGCAAATTGCATAACGGGGCAGATCATCGCCGGCACCTATATTAATAATGTTATCCTTTAATGTTACCTACTGAGGACATCAACCAAGCTCGCTGCTGATAACACCGCAACACACTTCAGAAGAATCATCTATGCACATTTCAACGTCATTAATATTTTTGTTACGATGACTTGCTCATTATCATATGCTTATTAAAAAAATACCTGTTTTTAATGACGAATAAAACCGAGAGGATTTTCTTGCCATGTGTTCGGTGACATTAGTGTTAAAGTGTCAGAGAACGTCCCGCGGGCCCTGCGGCACCTCGTACCTGTCCAAATGCATAACCATGCCTGATGAGGACAGGGAAGACCGATCCGAGTCGTCCGTCCTCAAAAAGGAAGCGGCTGGACGTTAATGGGCGATCGGGGGGGATTTATTTCAAGCTGGGTGCTAAAAGTAGACTCTGATGGTTGCGATAAATATGGAGGTGAGATGATAATGGCGAGCGGTACCTTTAATAGCACTCATTAAGACAGACTCTTCATTGGAGACGAGGAGGAAGAGGACTTATTAGAATACTAATTCATTCAGCCGGGCGAGGGTTGGTTCCTATACCATAATTATATAATGATTAAACACTGATGTCAGCGTATGGTTTATGATACATCAAATGTGAGGTCAGTTACAAAGAAACAAGTTATGCAGCTTTATACACACACACACACACACACACACACACACACACGTACAAATTAGGAGAATCTAATGAAGAGTTATAGAATTATATTTGTACTTTATTGTTTTATATATATATATATATATATATATATATATATATATATATATATATATATATATATATATATATATATATATATATATTAAACAATATTATATTACATCATTTCTGCAATTTCCCTCCTTAAAGTATTCTGTATCCAACAATAAAGTAAAAATATAAATTCTATTACACTTCATTAGATTCCCCTAATTGTTTCTACTCACGCTGTTAATCAGATCAGCTCCACCTCCCATACAGATGGGGTTTGTAGTTCTACAGTTCTGTTCTGTAGTCCATCAGTTTCTCTACAGACATATTGGTCTGTTCACATGTCTCTGAGGATTCAAACTCTCACTAGAACATCACAGAGCACGCTCAAACCTAAAAAAGCAAAAATCATTCTACAGATGCTCCAGAACTCACAGCTCCACAGCTTTCATCTGAGGAGAAATTGCTGCAAAGGGGGTGAAATAAGATGCCAAAGTTTGTGTGATGTCCCAATACTTTTGCCCACACACACACACACACACACACACACACACACACACACACACACACACACACACACACACACACACACAAAACTGATCATACCCAAGTATGTTTCTAATAAAGACAATACCTCGCTCTTTCAAATCAAATCAATAAAATTTTAGTTTTTTGTTATTTTTTATTACTTATTTATTTAAATTATTATTATTATTATTATTATTATTATTATTATTAATTAATTTATGATTTAATCTAACTACTAAAATTATTTTATTACATGAATTAAACCTCGAGTCTCATTCTTTTCATTAAACCTCAGTTTAAACCTTCAGAGTTGTGCTGAGGTGGATTAACGAACCCAGAGTTAATTTTTAATTTAATCAGACACTGTACTGTACAACCAGTTGTAGTCCTCACGCTCTAATAACACGTACGTGTGTGTGTGTGTGTGTGTGTGTGTGTGTGTGTGTGTGTGTGTGTGTCATCAACCGCTGGTTTTCCCACAGTGTTGGAAGTGGTCCTGTAAATCTGTGGTCACGTGACGCGTTGGAATCCGTGATGCTCCGATTCTGATCAGCAGAATGATGGAATTACGATCTAATCCCGTCGGATTCAGTAAACAATCTGTTTAAACGCCGCGACTCCAACCATTATTGTAATTTAATTATGAAACACTTGTTGAGCGTGACTTTACACTCAGACGCCTCCCATCTGACATTTCCTGTTTTAATCAAAGAGACAAAAACCTTTTAACAAAACCTTTTTGCTTCCATTTCAGTGCTAATTAATTCACGACGGAGGAAGTTAAAGTGTAATAAAGTGACATGGCCTTTCCGCTGATTAAAGAGGATTAAATTGAAAAAGCCAATTATAAAAACTACATTCCTGCACACCATTCTATTATGCTTCTAATCGTTTTAGTGTGTGTGTGTGGGGGGGGGGGGTGCGAGTAAACCAAAGCTGATGTAAAACACACACACACACACACACACACACACACACACACACACACACACACACACGCAGAGTGTAATGAATTATTAATGAAGTTTATTACAGTACGCTTTACAATGTGTTTTATTCAAACACGTTAAAGTTCAGACCGCAGTGCATCCGGTTCTCCACACACTCTGTTCTCTGATGATCAGAACCCCCGCAGGGCAGGTGCATGAGGAGGTTCACCCTGTTTTTGCCGATTCATATAGAAGACCTCGAAGGTGTTGGCTGAGGTTGAGGTCAGTTATCTGTGTCAACCATCCTGGAACATCAAAGGGCCTTCCCCAAACTTGTACAAACCTTATTGGTTACTAAATACATCATAATTACATTTGGTCCTTTTATCCAAAGCGACTTACACAGCGAGCACAGGGCTGGCCGTAGCGCCCCCTGGAGGATAAGGGTTAAGGGTCTTGCTCAAAAGACCCACATTGGTAACGTCAGTAGATCTGAGATTTGAACCCACAACCTTCAGACTGACACCCCAACATCCGAACCACTGCCCTACCAGTTCTTATTTCCATTTGGCCATTTTATCCAAAGCGACTTACAAAGCGAGCACAGGGCTGGTCCATAGCGCCCCCTGGAGGATAAGGGTTAAGGCTCTTGCTCAAAAGACCCACATTGGTAACTTCAGTGGTCCTGGGATTTGAACCTCCAACCTTCAGATTGATACCAATGCCCTAACCACTGAGCTCCTGCGTCCTCTCTTATTTCTCTATTAAAAGGCGTGTCCCAGTCCATCTCAGGGAAACCGCAGGTAAAATAATGAAGCCAGTCGTTTGAAGTTTGACCTTATTTAGTGTAGGTGCTAAACTCCAGCCTCACTTCAAAGAAGACGCCGAGGCGCGAGCGAGCGAGAGGAAGTGACATGTGGAACTGTAACCTTGACACTTTGTTTAGATGAATTCAGTCCAAGGTGATTGTTCAGAACAAAACATGTCAAGCTGACGTCTTCAAAGATCTCTGACAGCGAAGACGCAGCCGTCGCTTCCTGTTTGCTTCTCTTTGTTTCTTCCAGACGCTTTGTTGACGGCGTGTTTTGATTTTCAGGGTTATTTTCAGTTCCGGCAGAACGACAGTATTTATACCACACGTATGATCTTCAAACTCAGATAAAGACATTTATATTCACCTGATTTTCATACATCACATCTACAGATAATCACATCAACACTAATTCATCTTAGAAACGGAGACACGGCATTCCGACTCGGAACGTTCCAGACACCTGGACATGACGTTGAACATGCCACAAGACATCAGGCTTTCAGAAGATCAAATACTGTGGAGGACGCCAGATACACAGCAATACACGAGACACCAAAACATCAGACGTTATGCTCGATGTGAGACCTCGTTCACGGCATGGGACATTCTACAAGATAAGAAACCGAATGTAAGACAATGGACAAGACAAAGCAAGAGCATGGACATTTTACAAGATAAAATATTGTGTAAGACATTCTACAAGACAGTAGATTGAATGGAAGACAATGAAGATTCAAGATAGGAATCTCTGCAAAACATGGTACATTCTACAAGATAAGAGACAATGTAAGACAATGGACGAGGCAAAGCAAGACCACAGACATTTTACAAGACAGTAGGTTGGATGTAATACAATAAAAATTCAGGATAGGAAACCCTTCAAGACACGGGATGTTCTAACAGATAAGAGGCTGAATGTAAGACAATGGACGAATCTCTAGACAAGAGACAAAACAAGACCACGGACATTTTACAAGATGGGATATTGTGTAAGACATTTTACAAGACAGTAAATTAAATGTAAGACAATCGAAATTCAAAATAGGAATCTCTGCAAGACACGGGACGTTCTACCAGACCGGGGACTAAATGCAAGAGATGGAGAAACTGCAAAACTCCAGGCAAGTTATATACGTGGAGCTGACACCGTGGACAGTGAGTCAAAAGAATCAGCTGTATCTAATAAAGCGGCCGGTGAGAGAAGATCTCATATAACTTTGAGACGTTGTCGCCACAGAGATGTGTAGGCATGTTTTGGCCGTCTGCAGTCTGGACGTCCCATGGAGGCGCTCACAGCTGAACGCTGCAGCGGGATTGGTCGGTGCAGCAGTGGGGAATTCGGCTCCTCGCGGTTTGCGACCCACTGGGATCTGACTCCACTAATTAATAATCCTCCGATGCGGCCGACGCCCAATAAGATTATCGGAGAAGTCGTGGAAACGCGTCTCCTCCGCAGCTGGAACCTGAGAGCTGAGGACGTCCGGCGGGACCCGTCCAGCATGCGAAAGAGTTCTGCTGAAGAGATTTAATTGCACCGTCCACGCTGGTGTTCCTCTGAGCATTACAACATAACGACTCTGTTCTAAACTCAAATCAAACGAGTTTTTACTCTTTTTCTTCTCTCTAAGATCCTTAAATAATATAAAAAAACAAACCCTGCTCTTCTGATTACCTAAGCTCACAGAACTTCGTTAGATTTGTAAATTATTATAATAATCTTTTAATTATACATACGGCATTCATTCATTCATTCATTAACTTTAACTTAATTCTCTACTAGGGTCATGGGGGGGGGGGGGTGAGGACGGGGTTCCCCATGCCCATCCAGGGGAGAACGTTTCAAGCGCTGGGCAGATAGACCCAGGACAGGACGCCAATCTATCAGGACACACACTCACTCATACTCTATATGGGGCAATTCAGAGCATTAAGTTCACCTTGAATCCATGTTTTTTGGACTGTGGGAGCAAACCGGCGAACCCGGAGAAAACCCACACAGACATGGGAAGAGAACATGCAGACTCCAGCTAGATTAGGATTCAAACCTGGATTCCCCATGCTGAGAGAAGAGGAGAACATGCCAACCACTAAGCCACCGTGCCACCCTACCATTCAATTTATTTATGTTATTTAATTAATCATTAATTAAATACATTTTTTACACCCTCAGATGTTTAGATGCACTTTAAAGTGAGCTCTGGTCTTAAGTAATGAAGCCAGGCTTAAGCCCCGCCTTGATTTGGAAGTCTACGTTCACTCCGTTAAATTCCGGGGTTCTGTTTGGTTCTCCGGTCGCATTGATCTCAGTTTCTGTAACCACGAATTAAAGAATAATTAGCACAAAAAGGTCAGTTGCTTAAATAATCTTGACCTGCAGGTGAATAACTTAATCCCGGCTTTGTTTAAACCCTCTGTAAGTTCTTTATGACAGTGCGCAATCTTAAGGCTATAAACAAGCCATGACATTCACATGCATCTGTATCAACAAGTCCCCTGTGCCGGCGCGTCAATCAGTGTCAAACACAATGAAAGACCTTCAGCCCGTCAGAAATCTCTCACACCAACACGCGCGGTGTTATTCTGCAGTATATAAAAGTCCCTGAAGCTGTGGCGCTCCGTTTCCTGTTTCCTGACATGAATATTCAGTGTAGTATAAAGATCACCTGAACCCCATGCATCCCAAAAAACACATGTTTATTCCTCAAGACAAATTCAATCTGTGGATTTCACGGAATATAAAATAACAATAAAATAAACGAAGACGATCATAAAATAACTGAAAACATCCCGTCTGCCTCCGGTATCTGTCTCAACAGGTGACGCAACACCTTTATACTTCACACCGTGAACAAAGGTTCTGAAAAAGGTGGACATGTGGTTAACTCCTGTAATAATAATCACCAATTTTATTCATAAGGGCTTTTCACAACACTCAAGGTCTTGTATTAACACACCTGCACCACCATGTGAGTGTCACTGCAGTACTGAGAATCATCCACCACCCTAATCACACCTGCACCACCATGTGAGTGTCACTGCAGTACTGAGAATCATCCACCACCCTAATCACACCTGCACCACCATGTGAGTGTCACTGCAGTACTGAGAATCATCCACCACCCTAATCACACCTGCACCACCATGCGAGTGTCACTGCAGTACTGAGAATCATCCACCACCCTAATCACACCTGCACCACCATGCCAGTGTCACTGGAGTACTGAGAATCATCCACCACCCTAATCACACCTGCTCTGTCCGTTGTTCTGATCATCAGAGAACATACCAAAGGGGACTATAGAGGAACAGATGAACTACAGAATGGAACTGTGGAACTACAAACCCCATCTGTAACGAAACTCATACAATCAACAAAATGGAGAACCTACCAAAGGGACCAATAAGCGTATATATTCATGTATGAATGTGTTTAGGAGGCTTTCCGAGAAAAATTGAGAACATGTTAAAGATATTATAATCTGTATATAATGTACCACACATTTGGTTTGTTGCAGTGTAACCACACACACACACACACACACACACACACACACACACACACACACACACACACACACACACACACACACACACACCATTGTTTATCTAACCAATGCAGAGTGTGTTATTGTACGGAGGGCTTTTTCTGCGCGGTACTGATGGGAGGACATTCAGTAACATGTAAACAACTCAGATACAGATAAGAACATCAAAGGAACGCGAGTGGAACCCGGCAACGCTGGAGCTTCGAACCCACACCGTCGAGCGTGAAGGCGAGAGGCGGTGCGTGGTTTACGGCGCTCTAATCAGCGCACCTTCACGACGTGATTTAAGCGATCAGCGTTGAGAGTTATGGATCAAAGCAAAGCAACTTCAACGCTCTCCTTATTACCTTCAGATTCGAAACGGCGTCGTTTGAGTAACGAGCGGCGTTAATAACGAACGCTGCCCTAAAGGCAACCGATTCAATTAAAAGTGGCTTCGGTGCAATCTAACGTCGGAGTCTGATTAAAAGCAATTGCACTAAATTTCAATTAATTGAATTATTTATTTATAATGTAAACTAATTAAATTCGGGGCGACGTCATAAAGAACTTGTTTTTTTTGGTTTAGGTTTCAGGTCGACGCAGAAGTCCAGCGTCGCCGTCGCTATGAAGGTTCTGTTCCAGTGGTCCCCCGAGCTCCCGGAACCCAATGACCTGCAGGGTCGAGACATTCTTCAGAGAAATAACGTGACCAGTCTGGTGCCAACAGTCATGCAACAGTCGGCTCTTCATGTCCTCACCACTCTGATGGGAAATTAAAAATCGGGGCGTGGTAGATCTGAGCTTAAGGTGTTGGGCTGTCGTTCTGAAGGTTATGGGTTCAAATCCCATGTCCACTGAAATTACAAATGTGGGCCATGAGTATGACCCTTATTGCTCCAGGGGGTGCTGTATCAACCTTGTGCTCCAACCAAAAAGACCAAATGTTAATGTAATGACCATTAAATGCTACAGCGTGATTGGCTGATTAGATCAGGGGTTGGATCAGGGTATGTACGTCCAGGTCCATCGGTGTGGAACGTTCACATCGTGTTTTGTACCTCATGACTCTCTGGAGACATGAAGATCATCCAGCACCTCAGTGGCACCACCACCTCCTCAAGGTTTCATGTTAAAGGTGATGGAGGCGTGTCCCGTCCGTAAGGGCCGGCCCCCGCCGCTCAGTGAATGGTCTTCTAAACCTTAACGACCTGCGAGCGTTCGGTCAGCGTCAAGCCGCCGGGCCTTCTGCACCGTAGAAGCGCGCCCAGAGGTTCAGCGCCCGGAGCATTACGGGAGGAAAAATGTACAAGGTGTACGCGAGACGATAACATCCTGTCCGTGTCCTCACGCCGCCGCGTCCCCAGTGGAGCTCGATCCCCGAAAACACATTCATTTTCAGCCGAGAAATCCGGGCAGCCTCTCGGCGGCGGAGGCGTGGCGCGGGGAAAAAAACGCCGATGCCATTAATCTCTGTGAACCAAGATCGGCGTCGCTCGTTAATCTCGGATCGTAAACGAGTAGCCTAATCGAGGCGGGGATGGAGTGTGCACGCGGGACGCGGGGACGCCGTGGACGGGGGGGGAATTCAGGCCCTGTTACGAACGCATCGTTCGCAGCTTCGTTAATTCTTCGAGATGCTCGGTGTGCACAGATGGCCTGACTTTTCTTTTTGAGGTCGCAAACGATGTCCACGTCGCCACAACAACGATGAGCCAGGCTTAAACTCGAACCTTCAGCTCGGATCCATTTATAAGATTTAATTAAAACTTAGTGAAGAGAAAATAATTGGATCTTTAACTCCGAGTCCGGCGCGTTATTACGGACCGAATGAGGATCATCTTACGCTGGAGTGAGTAAATGAAGGCTGTACACAATGTCTTAATGATCGATGGGTTAACACACTGTGAGGACAAAAAGTATTGGAACACCGACACATTACGCCTCCAGCTTTAAAGGCGTCTCATCTTCTGCAGGTAGAACATCGTCCACCTTTATGGAAAGGCTTGCTGTAAGATTTCCATACAGCGTTAATCAGACACCGATGTTGGGCAGGAACCCATGAGGAGAACCTGATTTGGTTTAATAAAACCAAGTTTAATAACTTGGAATCGGGACCAAACGGTGATTCCAACGTTCAGGAACGTGTTTTCGTCTTCAGCAGAAGGCAGAATTTATGGAAAGGCTTGCTGTAAGATTTCCATACAGCGTTAATTACACGCCCATGTTGGGTAGGAACCCATGAGGAGAACCTGATTTGGTTTACTAAAACGTTCTAACTTGGAATCGAGACCGAAAGGTGATTCCAATGTCCAGGAACGTGTTTCATGGACACCAAACCCACCCTGCTGGTCTTTATAGACCTTTGCTTTAAACCGTGAACCATCAACAACACCAATGTTGGGCAGGAAGGCCTGGCTCCCACATCCCACCGCTGTAAGATGACATTGAGGTCATGGACACTAAACCCACCCTGCTGGTCTTCATAGACCTTTGCTTTCAACCATGAACCATCAACATCAACGTGATGGAGATCAAAGCACACCACTGTAAACCTACGTACATATCTACACCGCACGATCCCGATTCCACCCTTCAGCCCGATGCTGGACCTGTTGCTGGGTCCCTCTGACAATCAGGACATCGCTCTGTAAATAAATCCGGCTTGGCTTCAGGCATCATGTAAATGTTACGGCGTGAGTTCACCGCCTTCGCTGACTAATCACCCCCGACATGCCGTTGACCTTTTCATGCTCGTCCCCTCAGACCTGCCGCAATGCATTTAGGGTGAAGCACCTAGGTGTGTCACGATGGGAGGAGAGAGCATCCCTCCAGGACAAGCTCCAGTGGACTTAAAAACATCAAAGGCATCGTTTGAAGTCCACATCACACAAACGTTCCCAGAAATGATTTAGAAATCTTCCTTTGGCGGTTTGACTCGCAGAGTGAAAAATGGTCGGGACAATGTCTTATTGTAGAGTCCAGAGTAATCGAACCCCTTCATTAATCCCGGGGGGACGTGTTTATATATCCAACCATTATCTTCAGCTTTATCCTCCACAAGGGTCGCGGGGGGGAGGTTCCCCATGCCCATCCAGGGGAGAACGTCTCGGGCGCTGGGCAGATACACCCAGGACAGGACACCAATCTATCACTGGACACACACTCACTCACACACACACACTCTATAGGGGGCAATTTGAAGAACTCAATTGACTTTGATCCATGTTTTTGAACTGTGGGAGGAAACCTGAGAACCCGGAGGAAACCCACGTGGACACGGGAAAACATGCAAACTCCACCGAGATTGGGATTCGAACCGGGAATCCCTAGCACTGAGAGGAGAACATACCAACCATTAAGGCACCATGTCGCACACCATGCCCAAAGTTGTGTGTGTATAGTGTGTAGTATATGTTAATTAAAAACATTTAAAAATTAAAATGGTAGGCACGCTGGCTTAGTGGTTGGCATGTTCTCCTCTCAGTGCTGGGGATTCCCAGTTCGAATCCCAATCTGGGTGGAGTTTTCATGTTCTCCCCGCGTCCACGTGGGTTTCCTCCAGGTTTTCTGGTTTCCTCCACAGATCAAGTCAATTGAATTCAACAAATTGCCCCATATAGTGTGTGTGTGTGAGTGTGTGTCCAGTTATAGATTGCCCCCCTGTCCTGGGTGTATCTGCCCAGCGCCCGAAACGTCCCCCCCCCACCCCCACGAACCTAATGGAGAATAAAGCAGAAGATAATGAACGGATTAATAATTATCCTGATTATGTTATTGCACATTAAAGTTGGACACCATCCTGTCCTGTCCTGTCCTGTCCTGTCCTGTCCTGTCCTGTCCTGTCCTGTCCTAAATGTAGAGGTAACGTGTTTGTAACGTTTCCATTCAGAACTGATAATCCTGAGAAAGACTAGAACCCATGAGGAGAACCTGATTTGTTTTAATAAAGCATCTGAACGTGGAATCGGGACCGAACGGTGATTCCAAACCTCAGGAAGCTGTTTCCGTCTCCAGCAGAAGTCAGAATAAGCTCCAGTTTCTTCGCCGCTTTAACGACTTTAATTGATCAGCACGTCGTAACGGGATCCGAGGGAGGTTCCCTTCATTGAAAGCAGCTTTCAGGTTGCAATCCGATATCGGATCTGGACGTTTTCACGTTCCGACAGCCGGACTCGCGCCATGATTGATGTCGTGGGTTTCGCGGGTTGCCATTTTCTCCCACTTTGTCACCACAAAGCGCGGTGACTCATCACCCCCGCCATTTCTACATCTCATATCAGCGTGTGGGATCGAGCTGCAGATCGAAGCCGAGAGCTCGTTATACGGCGCGCACCGCCCTTTCGCCGCAGCCACCGTTCAGGGAACGAGATTATTACGGCCCGGGCGGCCTCCCCGGCACCGGGCCCGCCGCCCTTACGCCAGGCGTGTCCTCCCCTCACCCTTCATCTGGACGACCGCCTGGTTTTTAGCGGGGTACCTAATCGATCCCGGCGTGTTCCACCGGGCCCTAAATTCTAAATGCAATAAAATAAATCGAGTCAGATCGGCGCGGCGCATCGGCGTTATTGCGGAGCCGTCGCAGGCGGAGGTGTGCCGGAGAACGTCTCACACAGCCGAGGAGAACGGCTGACTCGTTCCATTACTCTCACACTAAGTCAGGCGGGAAAGCTCGCGAGCTGTCAGTCATAAAATGAAAGCCACCGTCATGAAGCATTATTTCAGACATTTCCCACCGCTCGCTGCGAACCAGGGCCAGACTCGCTATGGAGTGGATTTCATTTACGGCTTATTTTTATAGACGTCTACCAAAGGCGTCCCCATGATTTTCCATAAAACGTTCTCAACCTAACGAACCATTCCGGTCCACGACCGGTTTTGTAACGGCATTCCAGACTCTATATTTTAAAATGCACCCGGCCCTCGGGAGAGAGAGACACGGGGGTCCTATGGTACACGGCGTGGATGTGAACCGATGTCTGGTGATACTCTCGGTTCTTGGGTCCATCCATTATCTTCAGCTTTATCTTGTACTAAAGTCGCGGGAGGGTACCCCATGCCCATCCAGGGGAGAACGTTTGAGACAGGACACCAATGTATCACTGAACACACTCACTCACACAGACACATTCTATATGGGGCAATTTGGAGAACTCAATTGACCTTGAATCCATGTTTTTTGGACTGTGGAAGGAAACCGGAGAACCCGGAGGAAACCCACGCGGACGCGGGGAGGACATGCAAACTCAACCCAGATTGGGATTCGAACTAGGACTCCCCAGTGCTGAGAGGAGGAGAACATGCCAAATCACTAAACCATCGTGCCGCCCTCTAAATTAAACCATGTTCATTTATTTCTTTATGTATTACTGATCAGTGCAGCCTATCCCAGCAGTAAAACTGTGAGTCACTGCAGTACTGAGAATCATCCACCACCCTAATGAAACCTGCCCTGTCCATGGTCCTGAACCAGACAACAGAGAACTACAGAATGGAACTGTAGAACTACAAACCCCATCTGTAAGGTGGTGGAGCAGAGGTAACGAACAATACATCAGATCTCTGTTAATAAAATAAAACACAAACTGTGAGAAGACGAAAAAGAGGAAGAACATTCCAAAAATCCCAGATACCCGAGAGTACTGTAATAAGAATGAAGATGAGGACGAGGACGAGGACTGTTCCTTTTTTCCTTTAACAGATAGAATAAATTGCAGGATTTGGGCAGAACGTGGTGGTGTGTCAGTAATGGACGTGGAAATGAAGGGAGAGCCGGAGGAGGTGGCACACAGAGAACGAGCGAGATAGAGAGAGACAGAGAGAGAGAGAGAGAGAGAGAGGCAGCTTGGTTCTGATCCGATCTGACCGTTACGAGGCGAATCGAATCAGAGCCCCCAGATTGAGTGAGCAGATTTTGGATGGAGGAGTGTGTGATGTCAGCAATGACACACACACACACTTTCAAACGGTAGTTGATGCGTTGTGAAGGCTCGGACTGGTTGGCTGCCGTTTGGCTGCCGGCCGCGTCACGCTGATGCCATGTGACAGGTGTAAAGCGCCGCTAAAATGATCATTGGGGAAGCCAGGCTCAGATAATTACTGACGCTTAAATAAATCAGCCGCCGCCGACGGCCTCGGCCTCACGCCGGCTCACTGCGGGCTGGAGGGGGCTGATGGGTAATATTTAGAGGCCCGAGGCGTGCTGGTGATGTATACACCCTCCGCAGAGAGCAAAGCCAATCTGCTGGGAAACATTTAAAGAGCTGATGAGAAGAGACAGAGAGATGTCTGTTTATTCATTTATTCATTTAGATCTAAAAAAATAATAATACATTTAAATAGACGGTGGATAATGTAAAGAAAGACAAACGCAGGAGGAGGAACATCAGAGCGACATTAAAATAAAAGTAAAAAGAATTAAGACAATGAAAAGGCATGGATGTGCAGGAGGGAGGGAGGGAGAACATGCTAAAGAAAGGAGGGAGGAAGACGGGAGGATTTATTGTTTTTACAGACCTGGACCATGTGCATCAACTTTCTTTTATTATTTTCCTTTTTTATGTTATTATTATAATTATTATTATTATTATTTTCATTTTTTATTTATTATTATTATATTATATTTTTTGATTTTTTGATTAATTTATTATTATTAATCTTTTTTTTACTTATTTTACTAAATTTTTCTTTTTATTATTTATGACTTTTTTCTGTTTTATTTTCAAAGACGTGAAGACGGGAGAGGATTTTGTGATTTTTACAAACCTGGACCATGCCCATCAACTTCCTTTATTTTCTATTTTATGCTTCGGCTTTTTTTTATATTTAGCGCCTGCACCACCAGCTTTCTGTGAGCGACAGCCGTCAAATCCTGTTACTCTGCCTGTTCCTCCCCCCGAATCCAAAAACGGTTCTGAAATAGACGATTTAAAAGGCAACGCAGGATCCACATGTCCCCCATCGCTCAGCTCCTCCTTATTTAACATTAAATACTCAGCATCGCATCCATACATCCATCATCTTCTGCTTAATCCTCTACTAGGTCTACGTGGACACGGAGAGGACATGCAAACCACCCAGATTGCTATGCGAACCTGGAATCCCCAGTGATGAGAGGAGAACATGCTAAAAACCCACAGCCACACCACAGTGCTGTCCTCATCACTTCATACATCAATTAATTAAATTAGAATGAGCATCAGCACATGACTGCGGTGTGCTCAGCAACGTGCAGACTACATGATCAGAAGTCCCACCCACCACAATTAATCCAATTAATTATAAACATCATCAGTGACTATTATTCATTCATTCATTCGTTATCTTCTGCTTTATCCTCTATTAGGGTCGGGGGGGGTTCCCCATGCCCATCCAGGGGAGAACGTTTCGGGCGCTGGGCAGATACACCCAGGACAGGGGGGCAATCTATCACTGGGCACACACTCACTCACACACACACTCTATATGGGGCAATTTGGAGAACTCAATTGACTTGATCCATGTTTTTGGACTGTGGGAGGAATCCGGAGAACCCGGAGGAAACCCACGCGGATACAGGGAGGACATGGAAACTCCACCCAGATGGGGATTCCAACCGGGAATCTCTAGTGCTGAGAGGAGAACATGCCAAACACCAAGCCACCGTGCCGAATAACGATTATTATAAAATGTATTTAAAGTGCTTAGACATCAATAAAACAGTTATAAACATTCATAATACTGTATAATAAAAGGTTAGGGCGGGGTAGCTCAGTGGTCAGGGTGTTGGGCTATCAATCAGAAGGTTGAGGGTTCAAATCCCAGGTCCACTGATGTCACCAATGCAGGTCCTTGAGCGAGACCCTTAACCCCCACTGCTCCAGGGATGCTGTGGCCGATCATGTGCTGGATGTAATGTCATGTAAAGTCAGTAATGTGTTGTGGTTGTGATGCGTGTTGGGTTCTTGTCTTGGGCTCTCATGGCTCTGAAGTTAAGTGGCCTAGTTGCGTTTCCTCTCCAGAGTCCGATACGCAGCCTCCCGAAAAGGACTTATGTGTGGAGAGTCGGCCGACCGAGTCATTTCTGCTTTTAATCTGTTCTAAAACTGATCGAAGGCGAGCGAATAATCTCTCCAGTTTATTTTGGCGGGTTCTGCAGCACCGACAGAAAAGCAAATCTGTGCCCCCGTCGTGGGCGAGAGCTTATTCAGCACCGGAACGAGACGCTGAAACGGCAGGAGGGACGATGAGGATTGGTGGAGATGATGAGGATTAGTGCGTGCGAGGGTTAATGACATCTGACCTCCATTAGCTCAGACTTCAGAGCTTTTTATTCAGACAGATGTGCAGAACGGACGCCGAAGAGCTGATCCCAAATAATACTAATGTGCTGGAGCGTTAACCGACTCCCAGTAATGAGCGGGAGGAGAAGCTCATCAGCGCTCGGAACTGAGGGGGACACGCTGCGGGAACGTCTTAAAAATATCAACAAACAAACAATAATAATAATAATAATAATAATGAGGTGGCGTAGTGGTTTAGCATGTTCTCCTCTCCGCACTAGGGATTTCCGGTTGGAATCCCCATCTGGGTGGAGTTTCCATGTTCTCCCTGTGTCCGCGTGGGTTTCCTCCGGGTTCTCCGGTTTCCTCCCACAGTACAAAAACATGGATCAAGTCAATTGAGTTCTCCAAATTGCCCCATATAGAGTGTGTGTGTGTGAGTGAGTGTGTGTGCCCAGTGATGGATTGGCGTCCTGTCCTGGGTCTATCTGCCCAGCGCCCGAAATGTTCTCCCTGGATGGGCATGGGGAACCGCCCCCCAGCTGTGACCCTAATAGAGGATAAAGCAGAAGATAATGGATGGAATAATAATAATAAGGGCGGCACGGTGGCTTAGTGGTTTAGCATGTTCTCCTCTCAGCGCTGGGGAGTCCCGGTTCGAATCCCAATCTGGGTGGAGTTTCCATGTCCTCCCTGTGTCCGGGATTTCCTCCAGGTTCTCCGGTTTCCTCCCACAGTTCAAAAACATGGATCAAGTTGAATTGAGTTCTCCAAATTGCCCCATATGGCGGCACGGTGGCTTAGTGGTTAGCACATTCGCCTCTCAGCGCTAGGGATTCCCGGTTCGAATCCCCATCTGGGTGGAGTTTCCATGTTCTCCCCGTGTCTGCGTGGGTTTCCTCCGGGTTCTCCGGTTTCCTCCCACAGTCCAAAAACATGGATCAAGTTAATTGAATTCTCAAAAATTGCCCCGTTTATAGTGTGTCTGTGTGAGTGAGAGTGTGCCCAGCGATGGATTGGCGCCCTGTCCTGGGTCTATCTGCCCAGCGCCCGAGACGTTCTCCCCTGGATGGGCATGGGGAACCCCACCGCGACCCTAATAGAGGATAAGCGGAAGATAATGAATGAATGAAATGAAAATTGCCCCATATAGTGTGTGTTTGTGTGAGTGAGTGTGTGTCCAGTGATAGATTGGTGTCCTGTCCTGGTTGTATCTGCCCAGCGCCCGAAATCCCCCCCCCACCCCCCGCAACCCTAATATAGGATAAAGTGGAAGATAATGGATAATAATAATAAAAATAATAACAGTTCCCATCTGTATTTCTAATCTCTGTGATCATTATATCAGTTTCACCCTCCATACAGATGGACTTTGTAGTTTCTCTTATTATTAAGGTGGTGGATCAGTGATCAGTACATTCACATTACATTTGGTCATCCAAAGGGTGGACACAGCGCCCCCTGGAGCAATAAGGCTAAAGGGTTTTGCTCAAGGACTCACATTGGTAACTTCAGTGGACCCGGGATTGGAACCCACAAGGTGGAGCATTGAGGTGGTGGCGTCTAATACAGTGTACACTCACACGTCTCCTGGCCGGACCGTTTGCTCGTTTGTTAACGACGTGAATCCAGGTCGGCTATCGATATTTCACCCGCAATTAATTAACGGTGCAGATGTTAAAACATTTACGCTCTACACCAACGTTACGGCGAACGTGCCGGTGATCCATCCCGCTGTACGGTTCCGCCGCAGCACCGCCGACTCTCTTCAAGGACGTTGTTCTGTTTAATTAATGAGCGTTAAAACAAAAGCACAATTATCAACACGCCGTAGGGCTTGGCGTGACACATCCATGTATCTCAGTGACTTACATTAACCCGGCGCACCACGGCGCTCATAAATCCTCCACCGGACCCCGGCTGGGGACCCATTTCTTTAAGACGAAAAGACAAACAAAAACGAGGACTAAACACACCACATTTGACCTTCAGCCCCCTAACGAGGTCGACCACCTTATTCCTGCTCCAAGTTCGAGCACCGATCAAACAGATGGGCTTTGTAGTTCTACATACTTCGTTAGTGCTCTTTGGTATGTTCTCTGACGATCAGGACCCCCACAGAGTGGGAATCATCAGGGTGGTGGATGAGGCTCAGTACTGCAGTGACGCCGACATGGTGGTGCAGGTGTGTTGTCATTGGTTTGATGCGTTTCACCTCTAAAAACCCAATCCCTGAACATTTCTCCGTTGAGTTTGAACGTTTTCGGCGGCGAGCAGCTGCTGCCAGATGTTTGTTCTTCAGAGAGCCTCAGCCGATGCAGGAAATTCATCAGCGCCTCGCGAGACGTCGTCAGGTTTGCTCGGAGGAGACGTCCTCGCTCCCTCTCTTTTCTTAACCGTGCTGCATTTCGGTGAAGCCATCTGTACAGCGGCCGAGGCGGGCGTCAGGACGGCGGCTTCGAAGGAACCTGTGATGTGCAGAGAGATCACCTCGGGCGAGGCTTTAGGAATTATTAGTGCCCTTCGCCCGGATGCACCTGCGTGTTTGCTGCACATGCAGAATTGCGGCTCCGCCGAAGCCCCGAACGCAGACGCACCTGCATAATAATCACATCCAGCCCTCCACACCTCCTGCGGGTATCAGCGAGCGGGAACGGCGCCGGCTCTCCGGGGCCTCGGCCCGACAAAAGCGGGGAGCGAGCGGCCCGGAACAATATCAACAACAAACAGAACTCCAGACGAAGCTAATGAAGCAGCGAGAGCAGCTTGTGGGGCGTCGCGCTTCACTTCAAAGCGCAGGAGCAGGCTCTCCTGAAGGTGAGACGGAATAAAGCAGATCCACCGGCGCAACGGCGCCGCCGAGACGGGAGACGTCCGCGGGTTTACCGGCTCAGGACGAGGAAAAACGTTTAGTGGAAATATCATATCGAGTCGGGCGGCACGGTGGCTTAGTGGTTGGCATGATCTCCTCTCAGCACTTGGGATTCCCGGTGCGAATCCCCATCTGGGTGGAGTTTCCATGTCCTCCCCATGTCTGCATGGGTTTCCTCCGGGTTCTCCAGTTTGCTCTCACAGTACAAAAAACATGGATCAAGTCAATTGAGTTCTCAAAATTGCCCCATATAGAGTGTGTCTGTGAGTAAGTGTGTGCCCAGTGATAGATTGGCGTCCTGTCCTGGGTGTGTCTGCCCAGCTCCAGAGACGTCCTCCCCCACCGCGACCCTAATATAGAATAAAGCGGAAGTTGATGGATGAATGGATGTTTGCACAGTGGAGCGGTTCGTTAAGCAGATACAGAAACGAGGCGCGGGATCAATGAGGACGGGTACGAGGACTTGTCTCTGAGCCCGAGGTCTTTAAATGAGTGCACGTTGAAAGCGTTAGACTCCTGATCTAATTATTATTTACAGTTCCGGCGTATTGACGGCGCGTGGCTGAACTCCAGAGAACGGTCGTTCAATGGAAATTAAATCAGCGCCTCACGCGCTCGCCGAGAGGGACGTGGTCTGATGTGGCTCTCCACCTCCACCGTCCATCACACAACACTGCAGAGACATCCCGCCACCCAGTATCCTCTGCTTTATACTATACTAGGGTTGTGGGAGGAGAGGGGGGTTCACCATGCCCATCCAGGGGAGAACGTTTCGGGCGCTGGGCAGATACACCCAGGACAGGGGGGGGCAATCGATCACTGGACACACACTCACTCACACAGACACACTCTATATGGGGCAATTTAGAGCCTTCAATTTACTTTAACTCCATGTTTTTGGACTGTGGGAGGAAACCGATCCATCACTGGGCACACACACTCTATATGGGGCAATTTGGTGAACTTAATTGACATTGAATCCATGTTTTTGGACTGTGGGAGCAAACCGGAGAACCCGGAGGAAACCCACGCGGACACGGAGAGGACATGCAAACTCCACCCAGATTAGGATTGGAATCTGGAATCCCAGCACTGAGAGGAGAACATGCTAAAGTGATGAAGTGATTTATTTTGCCTACACAGAGGAATTTCTCCTCCACACAACACATCCCTGCGCACACACACACACACACACACACACACACACACACACACACACACACAGGTGAAGTGAGCACAGGTGCCCAGAGCGATGGGCAGCCTCGAGTATGGCGCCCGGGGTGCAATTAGGGCCTTGCCCAAGGGCACTTCAAGCCAACTCGGTGGGCCTGGGAATCGAACCGGGGACCATCAGGTCACATGACTGGTTCCGTAACACTACTGCTGACCACGAATAAACATCATCCTTTTTTTTCATCCATCCATCATCTTCCGCTTTATCCTATATTATCCTATATTGGGCAGATACACCCAGGACAGGGGGGCAATCTATCGCTGGTCACACACTCACACACACACACACTCTATATGGAACAATTTGGATAATTCAATGGGACACTTCAACCAGATTGGGATTGGAACCTGGAATCCCCAGCACTGAGAGGAGAACATGCCAACCACTAAGCCACCGTGCCGTCCAGTGACTGAATCCCAGGACAGGACGCCAATCTATCGCTGGGCGCGCACACACACACACACACATATGGGGCAATTTGGAGAACTCAGTTGACCTTGATTCATGTTTTTGGACTGTGGGAGGAAACCGGAGAACCTGGAGGAAACCCATGTGGACACAGGGAGGACATGCAAACTCCACCCAGATTGGGATTCGATCAGGCACTGAGAGGAGAACATGCTAAACCACTAAGCCACCGTGTCGTCCATCATCCTTTTTTCTCAGTTTATTTAAATGGTAAGTGAAGTTGATAGATCAGAGAGATCAGATTAGAACCGGGGGGGTGTGGGGGTGGGGGGGGGATCTAATAAAGTGGCCGGCGAGCATCATCATCATCATTATATTTTGGGTTCCAGCTGTTCGGCGCCCGGCGCTCCTTATTAACAAAAGGAGAATTTTCCAGCTGAGACAGCGGCGTTAATTAAAATCATAATGTTTTACGGCGGGTCCACAGACAGCAGACATCCTCTGGCCTTTGTGTCGCGCCCCGCCGCCCCCTCCCTCCCTCCCTCGCTCCCTCGCTCGCCCGCTCGCTCCCTCACGTCACGCCGCCCTCATTTTCCATTCTGCCCCGTTACTCATGCAGGTGTCGGCCTTACATTTTGAATGGCACATGAATACTAATACAGCGTTGTAATAAGATCTTTGAAGTGTGCAACACACCGCTGCAGAATCATAATGCACAAATCCCTCCTGAGTCGCTCCCTCTACCTCCATCACCCCCCCATCCCACCCCATCACCCCCCCAAGCTTTCTTTCTATCATACTTTCCTCCTTTTCGAGCTTTTGTTCGTTCCCTCTCTCTCTCTCTCTCTCTCTCTCTCGCTCGCTCTCTGGTGATTTTCGGCGAGCGCCGGCTGTTTTGTTTAGATTCCCCCGTGCATCCCTCTTTAAAATTCATCTCTCTCAGAAGGTGCCGCCCGACTCCATTATGTCTTGTGGGATGGTGTGAGTTTCCACACGGCTCGTGGAGAGCGGGATTTCTGTGGGAAAATAAAAGAAGCCGGACCCACTGGGAGGAGGTGGGATTACTGGGATAACCAGAGAGCTTTGTGAGCTGGAAAGATACAGGGTTCCTGCAGCCATTCCCAGCATCATACCACAACTATACACACACACACACACATATATATATATATATATATATATACAGCTGAATGTATAAGCTTTCAGCATTCAGCCAATGGATTTTAAAAAAAAGAATGCATTGTAGAACGAGTGGAAGTGCAATAGAAATTATAACCTTCCATTTTCAGAGCCTCAGTAAAGTGGAGCCACGACTGAATGCCTTTTATTGGCGCTTGTAGCCTGATATTAAAGGTCTGGAGCTGAATTTGTAAAGTCTCCATATGTGATACAGGCTGCAGGGACATCACTATGGCAACGCAAACATACCCGATGGACACCAAACCACCTGGAAGACCTCAGATCATCACCGATGGAATCGCGTTCTGATCTACGATAAAACACTCAGGAGCATCAAGGACAGAGTCTACAATCATAATATATAATTCAGTCACAGGACGGCGCGGTGGCTTAGTGGTCGGCATGTTCTCCTCTCAGCGCTGGGGATTCCAGGTTCCGATTCCAGGTTCCGGTCCCAATCTGGGTGGAGTTTCCATGTGCCATTGAATGCTCCAAATTGCCCCATATAGAGTGTGTGTGTGAGTCCAGGGATAGATTGGCGTCCTGTCCTGGGCGTATCTGCCCAGCGCCTGAAACGTTCTCCCCTGGATGGGCATGGGGAACCCCCCCCGCGACCCTAATAGAGGATAAAGTGGAAGATAATGGATGGAAGGATGGATTCAGTTACTTTCTGACTCAAAGTCTGGAGACGAAGATGAAAGCGTCATGAAGATGAAGACGTGCGATCCTCATTGAGAAGAATGAGAATGGAGACGATGAGGGACGAGTTTAAGATAAGATAAGATAAGAGAGACCTTTATTTGTCCCACAACGGGGAAATTCACATTTACAGCAGCGAGCTACATTAGAAAAAATGAAAACGAAATTAAGCAATTAGAAAATAAAAAAAAAACTAGGAAAATTTAAACAGAAATCGATACATCCATCCATTATCTTCCACTTTATCCTCTATTAGGGTCGTGGGTGGGGGGGGGTCCCATGCCCATCCAGGGGAGAACATTTCGGGCGCTGGGCAGACACACCCAGGACAGAGGGGCAATCTATAACTAAGCACACACACAATCAATCAGATACACTCTATATGGGGCAATTTGGAGAACTCAATTGATTTGATCCATGTTTTTGGACTGTGGGAGGAAACCGGAGAACCTGGAGGAAACCCACACAGACACAGGGAGAACATGGAAACTCCACCCAGACGGGGATTCAAACCGGGAATCCTTAACGCTGAGAGGAAAACATTCTAAACCACTAAGCCACTGTGCCGCCACAGAAATCGATATATCCACGATAAATTCATGATCAATTTTATTAGAGGGAGGGTGAGGGTGGGACGTTTCAGAGACTACTTTAGACACGAAGTTACTTTATATTGGCAGAAGGATGGAAGCTGAAGGTGGAACATCTGGCAGAAGGAGGAGGAGAGGAAGGCCAAAGAGGAGGAGTGATTTGCGATGGTGACCCCAATGACACCAACCAACAGAAGTTTCATGTGATTGGTCTTCAAGTCCTTTAGCATACGAACCCCGTCCAATCTGTCATCCTGTCCTCTGACGAATGCGCCTCTTGAATTTGTTAGGACGCTAAAAGAGTAGCTACATGTGAAAGCTGTATTTAAGTTCGTTAACTTCTTCCTAATATCAAACGGAAAGCTGCGTCTTTTTTTTTTTTTTTTTAAACATCAAAACACAAGTCGAAATGGATGAAAGTATTAAAAACCCATTTGAGCGAAAGCCTTTCAGCCTCCAGTGTCCGAAGACTGGAATAAACAGCCGTCCATTTTTCACGCCCGAAATATTCGTCTTCATTTGCGGCTCGCTGGGCCGGCGGAGTTTCCGCGGCCGGGCGCCGGACGTGACGGCGTGAACATGGTGATGAATGCCGGTAAATTGCCTCCGTCATTAACATCTGATTTTATTTACAACTGTGCAGCGCCACGTCTTTGTTTCCGTCCGACCCCCCCGACTCCCCACATCAATAACCTGCCGCCACCGGACGCTCGGGCCGACGGCAGGACCCGCATTTAACGAATGCAAAGCGATTTTCCAAGGGAACGGCAGCGTGGAGGAGAAGCATGTCCGGCATAATGCTGTCCCTGGAGGCGGCGCTGCTAAAGAGTTTTATTAAAGACGCCGCATTCGCACCCAGACACCATGAAATGCTCCATTGATCAGGTGCAGGGTTATTAATCAATACACGAGTGCAGAGACCATCATAAAAGCCAACCGCACACACAAACACACAAACACACACACCATACATCAGCTTTCATCCTCCAGAAACTCCACCCATCACAGAACTTGTGTTTCTACAGCTTCATTCTGTTCTCCATCTGTTCCTGATGATCAGGACCCCCACAGAGCAAGTGTTATTAGGGTGGTGGATGATGGGGTGGTGGGAGTGTGTTGCGTTTAAAACCCTGTATCCACTCACTGTACACACCTCCACCTTGTGGATGCAGTTAGTCCTACTCATCCTTTAATGAGTCCACCACCCCATCAGTGTCACTGCAGTACTGACAATCACCTTCTGATCTCCAGCTCATCAAAGACACCCTGAAACGTCCAATCACTAAGAACCATGACCATGTCGTCACCATGAAGACTTACAGAACATCCATCCCTGAGCGACCGGGCAGCAGCAGCAACCACCCAAAAATATATGAATATAATAAGATAGACCTCAATTTGTCCCACATTCACAGCAGTAAGCTACATTAGAAGGTCCATCCATCACCTTCTGCTTAATCCTCTACTAGGGTTGGAGGGGGCAAAAACACTCAGGACAGGGGGGCAATCTATCACTGGACACACACTCACTCACATACACACTCTATATGGGGCAATTTGGAGAACTCAATTGACCTTGATCCATGTTTTTGGACTGTGGGAGGAAAACGGAGAACCCGAAGGAAACCCACGCGGACATGGGGAGGACATGGAAACTCCACCCAGATTGGGATTTAAACCGGGAATCCCCAGTGCTGAGAGGAGAACATGCTAAACCACTAAGCCAGCCTTGAGAAAGAGAATTTTTGCAATTAAAAATAAGTTTAAAAAACAAACAAAAATAAATAGAAATGGCTGTACAAACAGGACCAGTTCTGATTCTCAGCTACGTACAAGACGCAAAGCAGAGGAATTAATTAAACAAATCTCAGACATGACATTTACATTTAGTCGTTTAGTCATTCAGCCGACGCTTTGATTCAAAGCCACTTACAAATGAGAACACCACAGTCAGAAGTTCTGCAGAAAACCAACTCCACTGTAAATTCATCAAACCTGATGGTTATTTGATGTTGCGGCCCCCCCCCCCCGTTTAAAATTTTTTACAACAGGTATCTGTACACATATGATACAGCTAATACATGATGAACTTTTTGAGCATCATTAACATCAGATGCAGCAGCAATAGATCCTTTAATCGTCACAACTGACATAAAACTCTCATCTTTACTGCCACATAGAAGAACATACCAAATCCCAAATAGAACATACGTGAGGGAACAAGAACCGCGAGCTGTGAAGCCGAATCCTGGACGACGTGTATTTTTGATTTTTGTAAATAAGGTAAACATAACCCCGCCCACAAACGGCTGCCATTTTTTCAGAGTGGAGCTTCAGGTCCCGACCCCCCCCCC
>JAFMOD010000359.1:426889-459389 GCA_019802435.1 Corydoras maculifer
GATCCCCAAGATCGTGAAATTGCTCTCGATCCTCATTGGTGCGATACTCAACCAATTAAATTTGAATAGTTTTAAAAAGTCACTGAGGTGAAGGTGTCTGGATGCCCGATCACTAAAGTGAAGATATTCCAAGACATTAATCTTCAAACATAAAAAGTCATGTAAATATAATTCTAGTTATTGACCCCGAGACCCAAAGACACCAAACCATCCAGCCCAATAGCTGCGGACCTGTCTGTAAAACACGGGGCCATGTAATTGGCGTGATGGGAGCGGCAGGCCGGAGGAAGATGCCCCTGCCGGTCTGAGAGAGTGGGGTAAGCTGCTGGGAGAAATAAGGCCAGCTTTTAGCACAAACCCTTTAATCCTATTGATCCTAAAGCCTGAGTCCCGAGTGAAGAGCATCAGCACTGCGTGTGATATCAGTAAACTGCACCTCGCTCCATCCCCTCCATCATTTCCTGCTACGGCTCGCTCCGCTTTCAAATCCACTCCAACATCAGCACCACCATCCCCCATCACACACACACACACACACACACACACACACACACACACTCACACACACATGAACTGAAACCCTGATCATATAGAAGCTTTTCTCAGAGGAGCTGGAGGTGTGAGCAGCACTGTTTAAGGATTCTAAAACATTGGGCTCACAGGAAGCCGGTTGTCTTTATATCTTTAAACCGCTGCATGGTGGCGTGTCGGCCTCACACTCAGATGGTTCAAGTCCCTGTTTGGGTTTAATGGAGGACCTTAACGTCCTCTTTGCCCTCTGCATGGGGTTTTCATTTTGTCTTTAAGCAGTGAGGCACGGTGGCTTAGTGGTTCAGCATGTTCTCCTCTTAGCGCTGGGGATTCCCGGTTCCAATCCCAATCTGGGTGGACTTTCCATGTTCTCACAATGTCTGCCTGTGTTTCCTCCCACAGTCCAAAAACATGGATCAAGGTAAATGAAATGTTCCAAATTGCCCCATATAGAGTGTTTGTGTGAGTGTGTCCAGTAATAGATTGGCGTCCTGTCCTGGGTGTATCTGCTCAGCGCCCGAAACAGTCAACAGGAGCCTGTGGTGGTGATTCTCAAACCCGAACAATGCTTTAACTCCTGCAGTGTGGATCCGTCTGAAGCTCCAGCTCTTCATTGGCTCCGTGCAACATTAAGACCGTTTAAAGAGCACGGATTAGATCAGATTATTGGATTATTTTTCATAATATTGACTTTAAATCCTGGAAACTCTCCCTAATGCTGATATAAATAGTCTCTTCTTTGGGAAGCCGTGTCAGAGTCCCCCGCTTGCCCCCTCAATCTGAAGACGTTTAGATTTTAAACTGACGTCTGAGCGCGGCCAATTATTTGCTCCCGAATGTGCGTTCAGCTTCCGGTTTCCGTGCAGAATTAAAGCAGATGGGGACGGCTGATTCCGGGATGATGCCTGCCATCCTGCGTGGCTTTGCACCAGTTCGGCCTGCGGTGGATGGAACCCTGCCAGCTGTTGCCGGTACACATTCGGTCTGGGTTTGCCTCGGTCGGACTGAGAGGGCGCCGTCGCTCCTTGGTAAATAAAGCTAATAGTTTTTCCGATGAAGAGTCGAGCACAATGAGCCACCTCGGTCCGATTTCACGACTGTTTAGCTGAGGATGCTTCAAATAATTGCTGATTTAATCAGCCACATAAAATACTAATTGCATTATAAATTATAGAGGGAGAGTCGTATTTTTTACAGTTTATCAGTCAGAAGCATCACGACGGATGACTGGAAGACGACGGCGTCTCACGCCGACGCCGAGCACTTGATTTTTATGACTCCAGATTACAACGGTGATTCCATTAAAATATAAATTTCATCCCAGCTCTCGGGCTAACTAACCCCCATTAATAGACTAACTGGGGGTAAAAGAGGGCGGGGGTGTGGCGGGGCTGTTAGGAGTGAAATTAGTCACTTGTTAAGCACTTCTGTACAGAAAGAACCATTTTATAACTGCCAGAACTGTTGAGGAAGGTTCTCCCATCTCAGTCTGCTGCGCCACGGGAACGAGGGATGATTATAGTTCTGAAAACTTTCATTTAAAGGATTTGATGTTTCATTGCAGGTAAGCGTGAGTGACATGACGTGATTGGTTCAACTACGTCACGCTGTACAGCTCCGACAGCACCCATTATTTATTTATATATATATATATATATATATAAGTTTTAGACGCGTTAAAAGCAGCTTACTGTTAAAACAAAATCTAAATGTAAATTGGAGCGACAGTGAATTCCAGGTTTTATTGAGTCGATATGTCACGGTAGAAAAATACAACCCAATTTTGATGCACCCGGGGGAAATATCCGAATCCTCCAGCCTGCTGGCATTTTATCACAACTCGCTACATTAACGCTCCATCAAAGATCAAAGCAATAGAGAAAATCAAACACGGCGAAACTAAATTACAGGAATCACAAAGTACTCTTCATCTGTTGGCTGGTTTACAACATAAACCAAAAAAAAGGTCCCTGAAGAAACACACAGTTGTTTGGGAAGTTCTTAGAACCCTTTGCTCTAAAAGCTCCTTTGGTGACCCTGGTGACCCTGGTGGTAACAGGACAGTATTTGAGTCTCTTTTTGACGGTCACAGGAAGCCAATCAGGTTCTCATCTCTCTGTTAATTGGGTTGTTTGTCTTGTGACAACCTTCATCTCAGGGCTGGGTTTGGAAACAAAACATTTTTGGGAAAGATCCCTCCCTCACATCACTATAATTGGGACATGCTCTTCCCCTAAAGGCAGTCCTCTGGTCAGGGGTGTGGTCTGCAGTGGTCCAGCTACAACTACTTTTCGTTACCTGTGGGGAAAGCATACTCTGTGAAACAGCCCCAGTATGGAGGGGTATCTCTGAGGCATCTCGTCTGGGTTTTGGCATCTATATGGCAAGTGGAACTCATATAATGGACAGTTAGTATTTTAATAAAACCCAAACTTAGAATTGGACCATATGAGACCAACCTGCTATTAATTCTGCTTACCGTCATATACATGTTGGTTCCAATGTAGGGTTTGTCGATGGGGTCAACAAGCTGCAGCAAAAACAGAAGCACACCAGTATTTTTAAACTTCTAAATATACAATAATTTCTCTGAATCACAACAAATAAAAAGGCCACCGTACAACATGACATCCACTATGGTGGGTTATTTAGTTGTGCATTGGTTACATCACATGGTAACCAACTGGCACCAACATACTGTATAGGAGTATTGGGGCATCCAGGACAGGGCACCAAACCATCACTCACACAGATTACCGGAGAACCCGGAGGAAACCCACATGGAGATGGGGAGAACACTGAGTATCTAAAGACAGTAATAGTTAACCACCGTGCTACATCTTTGGTTTTAAAATAGGAAGACTCGTTTTGTCTGGTGTTCATAATTTCGGTTCCTTTCCGGCTTAAGGGATTTTTGTTTGAATGTTGGCAGAAGTTGTGGAGGGAGTGGGAGGGTTAAACTCAGAGCGCAGGGTGGCAGGAGACAGGAAATCGTTTTTTTTTTTTTGTTGTTGTTGTTTTTTTTTATCCCAGAAACATTCATTTTCGTCTTAACATCCGTGGGCCCACCATACGGCCCACCGCGGGACCAGCGTCATGCCGAGAAAATGACAGCTCCTTCATGGAGTGTAAACACATGTTTCTCCAACGCAGCGCAGTCAAATCTAATTTAATACCGTGGGGACGGCTTCCTCTGGCTGCCAGGCTGAAGTTTTAGCTGCACGTTTTAATGGGTTTACTGTCGGGATCTCGGCCAGAAGCTGAGTGCCTGCTCTTTAATTCCCGTCCAAATAGGTCACCGGCGGTACCGCCGTGTCTCATAATCACCAGCCGCTGTGGTATTGACCCCCAAATAATGCACCGTGGGGTGATTATTGTATATACACATGTACCGTATACACTCCGTAAATCATAAAACACGTCCACAGCATCATCACGGGAAAAAAAAAAACACAAAACAAAAGCCAATTACAGCGACGACAACGCCGCCGCCGCAACCGCCACCGCCACCGCAACCTCACGAAATCAACCACATGAGGTCTGATTCATCAAACCCACCTGCTCCGTTTGAGGCCTTTGTTTCGGGCTGCCGGGCGACGCCCTCCAAGCCGGAGCCTTTCAGAAGCGGCGACTCGGCATGAATCGGTCAGTCGACTCGGACATCGGCGCTGCGACTAATAGACTCAGGAAAATCCTCTCGCTCTGGATTAGTGGAGGCAAGGTGTTAGCAGACGCTGCGCGCTAATGCTAATTAATAGCCATTTAAGGAAGACACTAGAACACCAACACACACACACACACACACACACACACACACTACAGACATATACACTCACATAAGGTTATATTGCTGAATAGAATAATTCTATTTCAATTGAAATGAAATCGATAGTAAAATCAGCTGAGACCTTCCATGACCCACCATTACTGTTAGAACGTGTTTATATCGCTAAAGATTCACATATTGGGGGCAGCCCTGTATTTGGGGCCCAGAGATCAATCGGGGTTAGGGGCCTTGCCCCCAAGGGACATTTACATTTGGTCATTTAGTAGACGCCCTTTATCCAAAAGTGACTTACAGGTAGGGCACGGTGGCTTAGTGGTTGGCAAGTTCTACTCTCAGTGCTGGGGATTCCTGGTTCAAATCCCAATCTGGGTGGAGTTTCACAAAGGGTAACATACAGCGCCCAATAAGGGTTAAGGGTTTTGCTCAAGGACCCACACTGGTAAGTTTAGTGTTCGTGGGATTTGAACCCACAACCTTCAGGTTAATTGCCCAACACTCTGACCACTGAGGTATCACACCCACTATCACGAGTAGTTAGGACCGGGAATCAAACCACACACCTTTAGGTCGCAAGGCAAGGCCAATGAGTGCCCTTAACATATGTATTGTAGATTTCCTGATGTAATATGAGTGAACCAGAGTGGTTTATATTTTAGATTTGTGAAGGCAGGGATAGGCTCCAACACCCTCTGTGACACTGATCAGGATTAATGAACTGAGAATGAATTCATGAATTTAACCGATGGCATCTAGGCAAGAGAGGAAGAATTGACCCAGGTACGACCCAGAGGAAGGTTCGTCTGGACCAGTGGGCGGAGCCACACCACTCAGAAGGAAACCTTAAGTGACCCGGTTGGCATCATTCAGCCCACATCCAGAAACGCAGTGAATGACGTGGTTTAGAGTTCGACCTGGAGATTAGGTGTAGCATAGCAACCAGGTCTTACAGTAAAAGGAGTTAATGGAAATGCCCCCCGAAGACAGAAGTACAGGACCATGGGTGTGTCAGGCCCTCTAAATGTTCAGAGTGTAAATCGAGTGTGTGTGTGTGTGTGTGTGTGTGTGTGTGTGTGTGTCAAACCCACACCCGTCCTGCTGATAGTAAAGCTTTTAAGCATTAAGATGATACTTTCCTAGCCTCCTCCCGCCTCTTTCCCGGCATCCCTCCCAAGGACGGGGGGCAGAACCCAATCGCTATTAGCCTGAGTGCGCTAGTGCGGCTAGCGTATAAATATAGCCGGCTTTTAGCCGATGAGGAGCGGGCAGAGCCATCAATTAAGATTAGGCCGAGCGCTATCACTCTGTCATAAACAACGCGCCGGCGGCGCTCCCTCGGTGTCAGAGGTGAGATGGAGTCGGACGGTCGGCGGAGGAAAGAGGAACCGGCGTGCGGCTCATGTACATAACGCCGCGCCCGCGTTAATAAACGGCGGGAGCCGCAGCGCGTGATGGATGCCGGTGACACGGCTCTGTTGGCAGGAAGAGGAGAAAGAAATGGATGCATCTCTTTGCAAAATGAAAATCTAAAGCCCCGCAGAGAAATTAAAGCACTTAGCCGGTTCGGGGGGCGGAACGCGCCGCCGGACCACAACAAACCCAAAACCCACGGCACTGTGGAGCGACAAAACAGGAGCAAAGGTTTTAGGAAATGCAACTATTAAGGGAATTTTTTTAACAACATTCTGAATACAGCAGGACCATGAAACATCCATCCATCCATTATCTTCTGCTTTATCCTCTGCTAGGGTCGCGGGGGGGTGTCAAGGGAGGGGGGGGATGCCCGTCAAGGGGAGAACGTTTCGGGCACTGGGCAGATACACCCAGGACAGGGTGGCAATCTATCACTGGACACACACACACTCACACAGACACACTCTATATGGGGCAATTTGAAGAATTTAATTGACTTGATCCATCTTTTTGGACTGTGGGAGGAAACCGGAGAAACTGGAGGAAATGGGCACAGGGAGGACATGGATCCGTGAACCTACGTCGTATCAGTGAACATGAACAATTAAAGACTAATAATCACAGATTTCTTTATAAAAATCACTGAAATGAAGGAAATGATGTTATATCGTTTAGACAAGGTTGCGGTGGAGCGACGAGGCCGTCGTTACGTTAATAACGTCCTCACATGGAGTCTGTACATTCAGAATACAACGAGAAGACATCTCACGTCCTTCGGCTGTTTTATTCAGACGGAATCCGAGCGGATTGCTGAGTGAAGGACATTCAGGAGAGGACGGTACTTCAGCATTCAGGCTGAAGGAGGCACAATCCAAGCTTTTGATTGGTCGTACCCACAGCCGGCGTGTTTACGTTCCATCAGTTCATATCGCAGCGGAAGTGAGAGCGTTCATGTACCAACAGATAATAATATGAGGATAAACGACGTGGTCGGCAGTATTAGTACACGGTTCTGTGCTGATGATGCTCTGTGGGGGGGGGGGGGGGGGGGGGGGGGGGGGGGGGGGGGGGGGGGGGGGGGGGGGGGGGGGGGGGGGGGGGGGGGGGGGGGGGGGGGGGGGGGGGGGGGGGGGATCTGAGTGTTGGTGGTGCTGGTGGTTGATCTGGGATCAGTCTCTTCACCCGGCTCATCATCAGTAAAGGGCATGGCTCTGAAATGAGGCTGTTCCAGGGGGAGCCCCCTCAACTAAGTACCCTGCAGGACCTGCCTCTTTTAGTTCTGCTGCTCTAGTCAGATGATGCACTGTGTCAATCAAACTCTGTTATTAATTAATTACGGTGCTTTATTAACTTTGTCTGGTTCTTTTGAGGTGTCGCCTCATTTCCTGGAGGTGTGGTCAGCTCTTCATCCATTGGTTCTATGACCATTACTGGATGGAACCTGGATTTCTATTGGACCGGCGGTCCTGCAGGACGCCCTCAATGGACTTATATAGTTTTACAATTGTTAAATGCGGGTCACATGATCACCACACGATCTGTACACAGCTGTTCTACACTGTTGATGCTGAAGGAGGACGAGTCCCCCACTGAGTCTCGGTCCTCACAAGGTTTCCTCCTTAAAATATCAACATAACAGGGAGTTTTGTCTTGCCGCTGTCTCTTGGTCTTGCTGTTTGGGAGTTTAAAGGTTTAGAATTCTGTAAAGCCGCTCTGTGATGATGTACCATTGTAAAAAACACTCTCTACAGAGTGCTGCGGTGCATAATGACTGTACTTGTGATCATCACGGGGGGCGGGGTGGAGGGGGTCCTTCACTATGTGATTTGAGAAGGACTCTCGTGGCTGATCTGTGTGTGGCGTGATGGTCTGAAGAGCCTCTCCGTGGGTGTAGATGATGATTCCGAATCTGTGACGCGGGGTCAGAGCGTAGCGGCCGCCTCGGCTTCGTGTTTTATTGGCGTCGCTCTTTAATATTCGTGCGAGCACGCCGTCCGGCCGATCCATTGTTAATGAGACGAAAGCTCTCCCCCGTACTTAGAGGAGCACAACCTTTTAAGATCTTCTGTTTGGATCAATTTACAGTTCCACTAAATTATTGATACGCCGCGCGAGATTCTGAAGCAATCTCAGGCATCGCAGTGCGTTCAATCATACGCTTTAATCTGCTTACAACACGCTCCACCAAATTTCTCCATCCACCGCTTCATTCCGAGGCAAGAAAACAATACCCGGTTCCTACGAAGTATCGATCCCGCCCTGTGTGCTCGATCGGGGCGATGGAAGGATATGAGGAGGGGGTCACACGCCGATGACGGAGAAATCCCGTAACGTGATATGAGGAAAGTCTTCTGTTGAGATCGGATTCTGAGGTCCCCCTTAAATAAAGCTGAGACTGGAGTCCTCACTCTAGTCTTTCTAATCTCTTTACTCTTAATCTTTCTTGCCTTTTTACTTTAACTCTCTCTCTCTCTCTCTCTGGATATCTGGACGAGAACTATAATATAACGTTTCGGGGTCCGGGCAGGACGGGGGGCAATCTATCGCTGGACACAGACTCACTTAGACAGACACACTCTATATGGGACAGACACACTCTATCTGGAGAACTCAATTGACTTGATCCATCTTTTTGGACTGTGGGAGGAAACCAGAGAACCCGGAGGAAACCCACGCGGACACTGGGAGGACATGGAAACTCCACCCAGATGGGGATTCGAACTGGAAATCCCTAGTGCTGAGAGGAGAACCTGCCAAACCACTAAGCCACCGTGCCGCCTACACACACACACATATATATATATATATATATTGAACTATATTGAAGTTGGAGTAATCTGTCTGCCTTCCAAATGAGGGACTTCAGAACAGAAGCCGGCCAAATATTCCGAAGGGGTTAATTAAAATTAGACGTGATCTGGAGGAAGACGGCGGCGCCGAGGTGATTTCAGTCTCGGCTCAGGCGAGCAGACCTAATTAAGGAGAGTGATGGCCTTTACTTACAATCCACCCGAGACGAGTGGGATGGGAACGTGGCGTGCGTTCGTCCCTCAGTCCGAGAGATGCGGCGGGCCGGTCCACAGCAGACATCACCATCTGAATATAGATCAGACACCAATCTATATTTACATGAGGTCTATTAGTTTTACATAAAAAAACATTATTATGAGTGAGATCTCACCTCGTCGTTGATCTCCGGTACGTCACTGAGGTTCCAGGTGGTCGAGTCGATATTTTAAAAACCTGTAAGCACATACATCGCGACCTGTTGCATTATTAATGAGCCGGGCTCCGGACTCCGAACCAGACTGAACGGATTTATTAATAATACATAAAAAAACAGAATGTAAATATTAAGATGCACTTTATGTGGAAGGATATATAAAGGAGGCCCGTTGTGACGGGGTTCTCTACAGAGGAGTCTTTTTAAATGATTAAATAGCAGCAGTAAAGTTGTAGAGACATTTACTCCGCGTCCAGCCGTCTGTGGACGTATCGGCCGCTTGAACGTCTGCTGAATAATAGGCCGCCGTCCCTTTTCCAGGTTCCTTGTCTAATGTTCATAAATTATAAAGCGTAGAGCAATTACGGCTTTTTACGGAACTCACCCAGAGGAAGGTGTGTGTTTGGTAATTGGGTCAGCGCTGGTTTCCTGCGCCGCACCTGTGCTTCCAGTAAACGAAGCGCCGTCAATAATTAATGGCTTTCTGTCTTGCGCCGCATGCACGCCACCTCTGCCCCGGACCCCATGGTTTACCACATTAGCATAGCGGCCGACGCTGATGGTGGTGATGAACCTCGTAATGGACGGAGCGCCGGTTCACACCCGGCCAGGGGTCACCATTAAACGGGAGTTAATTTCCAGGGATCTGTCACAGACGAGTAAATATTTGGGGCGGCCGCGACGTCAAGGGGAGAATCGACCGAAAATAAACAAAGGGTTAGTTAGGGAATCGATGGCGCTGAGCGGAGAAGCATTAGAACGTCGTGAAAGAGGGACAAGGGACGGACGTACAGAACGGACGTACAGAATGGACGTACAGAACGGACATCTATATTAAAAACTGTTTTCAACGTGAAACAAAAGATCAAGACATTAAAAGGAAAATCTGAGAAGATCTAACACACCTGTCACACAGGGTTCTGGGGCTTATCCCAGCACTCCTAGATCTCAGTATCACACAGACATGGGGAGAACATACAAACTCATATCAAACTCGGGTTTTTAATTAATTACTCAGATTAATTAACTCTGATGTTCTTTTGAGGTGTCGCCTCATTTCCTGGAGGTGTGGTCAGATCTTCATCCACGGTTCTACGACGATGGATTGAACCTGGATTTCTATTGCAGGACGCCCTCAATGGACTTATATAGTGTTCAATTGTTAAATACGGGTCACATGATCACCACACACAGGCTGTCCTACACTGTTGATGCTCAAGGAGGATGAGTCCCCCACTGAGCCTCGGTCCTCACAAGGTTTGTCCCTTAAAACATCAACATAACTGGGAGTTTTGTCTTGCCGCTGTCTCTCGGTCTTGCTGTTTGGAGGTTTAAAGGTTTATAACTCTGTAAAGCTGCTCTGTGACGACGTACGATTGTAAAAAAAAAAACACTATAGCAATAAATTAGTTAAACTTGAACTTACTTTGAAGTAAGCCCGTCCTGTGTAATAATTAAACCCCACACATCCCCTTTAAACTAACATCCAACCCTGTGTTTATTACATAAAAAAAAAAAAACATTCCACGGACTGAAGTTGTAGAAATGAACGGAGGAGGCTGCAGGTATTTCGGTTTTAAAGGAAGATCACTGGAAATCTTCATCGGGGGTGTGTGTGTGTGTGGGAGGGTGTTTAGTTTATGAGCAGCTCTTTGTTGTAGGATCAGATGGTTTCAGGTGAGGAAAATGAAAAGCCTGATGGCAGACGGTAATCCTGCGGCAGATCTGCTGTACGTTCCGCAGAGCTGGGTATCTGGCTGACGGGATCTCCTCCTCGCCGTGAGATCGCAGCTCACGCTCCGCAAACATTATTAAAATTTCAGGGTGGACCACGTCTGCCCCGAGAACCAACAAAAGACGGCCCTTCGGCAAATAATGTTATGAAGCCTGAAGTCCAGATAACGTCACGCTCATTCGTTCTAAGGGAAATAATTTAAACGCTGATGGTCGATGAGGTGGTGGGGGGTGGGGGGGGGGGCATTGTGTTTTTTACTGATGAGCGTAAAATGAACACGAGCGCTTCCATTAGGCGGCCCCGAACGCCCAGACCTGAAAGGTTCCCTCAGCCGGTCCCTCAGCCTGCGGAGCCTGAGCGCTGTGGAGGACTCATTCCGTAATTACAGTGATTATCCAACCAGCCGAAAAACGCCAGCGAGCAGGCTGACCCCATCTATACATCCCGAGATCCATCACTAAAATTATATCATCCTTTCAAATTAAAGTAAACCAGATGAGCAGACGGTTTTAATTCAGGTGATTTATTAATTAACTTAATTACAGGAATTAAAGGACTGAACTGCAGATGAATGGTGTGGACAGTGAGTGCTGGGTGGTCCGGCACAGGTACACACTGATATTACCAGATTAACCACCAGGAACCGATTCATTATGGATCATTTGCTCTTGGTTACAAAATGTGATCTGCATCATTTCCATCTTTAGCATTTTTTTTGGGGGGGTGGGGGGTGGGGGGGTGTTTGGAGAAGAAGGTCATTTCTTCCACCTCTTTAAATCTGAATCAAACTGGTGCCACCAACTCTCCTGGACTCCTGATAGACCAATAGATCCATCCATTATATTCAGCTTTATCCTCTATTAGGGTTGCGGTGGGGTTCCCCATGCCCATCCAGGGCAGAATCTGCGCTGGGCAGATACACCCAGGACAGGGCGCCAGTCCATCGCTAGGCACACACACACTCTATATGGGGCAATTTGGAGAACTCAATTGAGAACTCAATTGATCCATGTCTTTGGACTGTGGACTGTGGGAGGAAACCGGAGAACCCGGAGGAAATCCACACGGACACGGGGAGAGCATGGAAACTCCACCCGGATTGAGATTCGAACCGGGAATCCCTAGCGACGAGAGGAGAACATGCCAACCATTAAGCCACCGTAGATTAGAATATTTTATTAATCCTGAAGGACATTTAGCAGCCAGTAGCAGCATCAATACAATAAACATTATTATAATAAAGGGAATGTAGGTAAAAAGTAAAACAAAATAATAATAATAATAAAAATAAATAAAATTTACATTTACAGATAAATCACAGTCAGAGTGCCATGCAATAAACATGACAGTTTAAGGTGAATAATAGTTTAGGGTGAAAATATGATATAATTTGTGTTACTGGGGTAAAACGGGAGTATGTACATGATGGATGTAATGGATGTATCCTCACTCTTGGCCTGACCTTTAGGACGTGCCTCACAAATCGTGAACAAATCTCACATTAATCTAATAAAATGTAAGAAATTACGGATAACAGAAGTACCTTATGGTGGTAGAGGGGATTGAGGTGGTGGTGGTGGAGGTGGTGGTGGTGGGGGGGGGGGTTGTGTCCTAATGTGTTGTCTGAAGTTGTGTTTTGTTGAACCTTTAACTCCCCAGATGAAGACTCACTTGGCAGGATGAAGACGAGGCAGATGACAGCAGCTGAGATGCAGCCGGAGCGGTGAGGGGCGTCAGCGGGGGATCAGGGCGACTAAATTGGAGGGTGAGATTGAGCGAGGCTTTTTGTGCAGCTCGGCGGCTCGATTGGGGGGTTCGGAGCCATCCATCTGCACTCGCTCACATTCCTTTCTTCAGAGAAATTGAAGTGAAGCTGCCGTCTGAAAAAGCCCTCATTGCCCCAAACGTCGCGGTGAAGCGAGAGGAGAGAGAGCCGTGATGGAGGAGACGCCGTCCACGCCGGAGAGCACCATAAGAACCATGCAGCATGGACCTTCTCCACCTTCTCATTGTTCTCTCAGAGCTGCTAATTACAAATCACTTAAACAAAAAAAAGGTGTTTATATTTTTTTCTTTGGCTTAGTGATTGGCATGTTCTCTTCTCAGCGCTAGGCATTCCCGATCTGGGTGGAGTTTCCATGTTCTCCCCGTGTCCCCCGGGTTCTCCGGTTTCCTCCCACAGTCCAAAAACATGGATCAAGGTCAATTGAATTCTCCAAATTGCCCCATATGGAGTGTGTGTGTCCAGAGATAGATTGCAACCCTGTCCTGGGTGTATCTGCCCAGCGCCCGAAAAGTTCTCCCCTGGATGGGCATGGGGAACCCCCCCGCGACCCTAATAGAGGATAAAGCTAAAGATAATGGATGGATGGATGGCCAGCATCAGTTCTAATGTCCAGCATGTCCTTTGAGGACAAACATATTAGGACACACCTCCAAACCACAGAACTATCATTTTCTCCAATTAGTTCTGAGAGAATTGGTAGATGTCGTCTGTGATTGGCTCGTTAATTAAGACGAGGTGATTAACCTTCAGAGCTGCTGTTGGAATGAAAGTCTGCATCGTTACGACGCCGTCTCGTCCCCCGATGCCCCGTCCCGTGGATGCCGTGGTTAGTCAACGCACCGGAGCCACGCTTCACCACGGCGGCTGACGGAGGCTGACGGAGGGAGGAGATGCTGATGAATGGCCTACAGTAGCCACCAGGGTAGATCAATCCCCCCCCCCCCTCCAACTGCACAAAGTGACAATTTGTGCATCAGGGCTATTAAATGGAGATTAATATCCCGGTGGAGAGGCGCCGCTCCACATCCATCTCCCCGAGGAACTGAAATGGTAAATCTTATGGCAGGTCAACACTTAAAACAAGCGATCACTCACATCCGGCTTTACATACGTCCACATGAAGAGCTCTTTATGGAGATCATCCATCACACGCCGCGCTCTATATTCCAACCACAGGCCGTCTTTCTGTCCACATTCACATTCTTATGAATCAGTGCACACAGGGCGGCCGAGTCCAACCCACGACGGACATTAAATACTTAAATACGACGTCGCATTCCAACGTTTAATGAACTCCATCCATTCATCCATTATCTTCCTCTTTATCCTCTATTAGGGTCGCGGAGGGGGGGGGGTGGTTTGGGGCGCTGGGCAGATACACCCAGGACAGGGCACCAATCTATCACTGGGCACACACTCACTCACACAAACACACTCTATATGGGGCAATTTGGAGAATTCAATTGACTTGATCCATGTTTTTGGACTGTGGGAGGAAACCGGAGAACCCGGAGGAAACCCACGCGGACACAGGGAGGACAGGGAAACTCCACCCAGATAGGGATTCGAACTGGGAATCCCTAGTGCTGAGAGGAGAACCACCATGCCGCCCTTTAATTATCTCTTTAAATTAAATTTAAACTAGTTGAGTCCAGAGTAAACCTGGAGTTGGAACTAACAGCTAACCGTCGATGGAGACAAAGCGTCCGTCCATGACATCATCACCGGGACGGTCACGGTACTTTCGGCTGCGTATCGTATGGAACTCTACAGTATTGATGCCGCACCATGGAGATAGAACGCAGTAATGCTGTGATTGGTCGATCAGAGACGTCCGTGTCATGGACCACAGAGAGTTGACCAATCGAGAACCAGCTGGATCACTGCGATCCAATCTGATCAGATCATTATGCTGTTATTAAATCAGGTCCAGGTTCGAATCCCAATCTGGGTGGAGTTTGCATGTCCTCCCCGTGTCGGTGTGGATTTCCTCCGGGTTCTCAGATTTCCTCCCAAAACCATGGATTCAAGGTAAATTGAATGCTCTAAATTGCCCCTATGTAGTGTGTGTGTGTGTGTGTCCCAGTGTGCCCAGTGATAGATTGGCATCCTGTCCAGCACCCAAAACGTTCTCCTCTGGATGGGCCTGGGGAACCCTTTTACCAGGATTACTTTATCTGTGGTTTCATCAGCAGTAATTAAAAACCCTCCACAACGATGACGAGCCTTATTGTTGTTAGTTTACCCGCCTGAAGGTTGCAGGTTTAATCCCAGAGGTGGAACGTGGGTGCTACCTGAATTCCCCTAAATAAACCCACACAGCTACAAGGAGAACATGCAAACTCCCCACAAAAAACGTACGTTTACATTACAGATGGACGGGCGTTGTTGAACGATTATTTCAGTCGATGAACTAAATTGTTGCGTGTTCCATTATTAACGGATTCTCTCGGAACGCCGTACGTGTGATTAACGGATCGTTCCGTTCCGAAGGAAACTCCTCGAGACCGGAACTCCTCGCCAACCTATTCAAAAAGTTCAGATTTACCGAACAGACTACGGCGTGTGATATATGATGACCTCGAACCCGCAGCGCACGGCTAATAGAGTGTCAGAGACGGCGCCGCGGGCGAACTTCGTAATGGAACTAATTTGCGCAGATTGCAGGACCTTATGTTGCTTTATTTATTTTATTGGGTTCCGTTCTGAAACACAGGCCTGTGAGGTCCGGCTCCCATTACCTCAGCACAACCGCTTTAATGCATTCATGTAAATTCAACATGATTAATGTTTCTGATTAACGAAGAAAAAAAAAATGAACAAACAGAGCTGAACTAAAAAAAAACTCTGTAATCTAAATGTACTGAAATAAAAATCACCGCTTGCTCTACATCCCATAATGTTATATGATGCACATGTTGACGTGTGTCATGTGGTCCATGTGGACTCGTCTATTACAGCCTTTCATGCTTTGATTCCATTTTGCGTCCGAACCCTGGACTTCAGCTCAGAGTTTTAATAGAAAGGCTGCAGGTGGCGTTTAATGTGGCAGCGTCCGTTACTAAGTGGATTTTCTGATAATGGCGGCGTAACCCTCTGTTTCTGACTGTAACTCCTGAAATTCTTGCTTATGTTCTGTTATTATTTCATCAGTCCAGACCGACAGAGCCCGCATTTATATTCAGAGAAGTCACCTCGGTTCCCCACTGACCAATCCTGCGACGCCCACCGGAGGGCGGACGTGAGCACCGGAGTGCAGAGGGTTCTAACGGGGGTGTATCCGCACAGCCAAACAGCAGTGTTCTGATGAAGAGAGGATTTAGGAAACACATACGAGAAGGTCATTACGGTCGTGTCATTAAAACCTTCTAATAATTATCACCAGATATAATTCTGAATACATAATAACAGGGCTTAGTGGTTGGCATGTTCTCCTCTCAGTGGTAGGGATTCCCGGTTCGGATCCCAATCTGAGTGGAGCTTTCATGTCCTCCCCGTGTCAGTGTGGCTTTTCTCCCACAGTCCAAAAAACATGAATTCAAGGTAAATTAAATGCTCTAAATTGCCCCATATAGAGTGCGTCTTTGTGAGTGATTGTCTGTCCAGTGATAGATTGGCGTCCTGTTCTCCCCTGGATGGGAATAGGGAATAGGGAATAGGAAACCCCCCCCCCCCGTGACCCTAGTAGAATAAGGATAAAGCTCTTTATGGGGCAATTTGGAGAACCCAATTGACTTGATCCATGAGGAAACCGCGGAAACCCACGTGGACATGGGGAGGACATGGAAACTCCTCCCAGATGGGGATTCGAACCGGGAATCCCTAGTGCTGAGAGGAGAACATGCCAAACCACTAAGCCACCATGCTGCCTGCACACACACACATATATATATATAAAATATACAATATAAAAGAACTATATTGAAGTTGAATCTGTCTGCCTTTCAAATCAGGGACTATATATATATATATATAAAATGTAGGGCGGCACGGTGGCTTAGTGGTTTAGCATGTTCTCCTCTCAGCACTAGGAATTCCCGGTTCGAATCCCCATCTGGGTGGAGTTTCCATGTTCTCCCCGTGTCCACGTGGGTTCCTCCGGGTTCTCCGGTTTCCTCCCACAGTCCAAAAACATGGATCAAGTTAATTGAGTTCTACAAAATTGCCCCATATAGAGTGTGTGTGTGTGAGTGAGTGTGTGCCCAGCAATGGATTGGCGCCCTGTCCTGGTTCTATTTGCCCAGCGTCTGAGACGTTCTCCCCTGGATGGGCATGGGGAACCCCACCGCGACCCTAATAGAGGATAAAGCAGAAGATAATGAATGAATGAATGAATATAAAATGTAGTATACATTACAAATATAAATATATATAATGGATGGATGTTGCTGTCAGTAAAATGGCTTAAATGAAATGTGTAAATATCATATATATATTTATATTTATTTAAACAAACAGAAATTTAAAAACAGATTAAGCAGCAGAGTAAAGGACAAATCAGGTCGTGAAATCCGTCTTAAACAGACGAGTCCTGAGTGATGACGTAAACGTTTCAGTGTGAGGAATCTGAAGTGTGGACGTTTGGAGTGGACCGTTCTGATTGTGGAGTCATCAGTACGATTCGGACGCCTGCCCGGCTCCACGTACAGCTCCTGATGAGGTCGGCTCTGTTTAAAGTGACATTGTGAAGGTCGGACTCTCGGGCGGACGGGCTTTATCTGGGCTCCGTGAGGGCTCCGTGAGGGCTGAGAGTGCTCCGAACAGACGGACGCGAGGGAAACACTTTAGAGCTCATCTTTGCTGAAGTGCTCTCCTGTATTAGCTGCACCGTGTGCTCGGGGTTCGAGAGTGAATTTGAGATAATAGAGGGTCGTGTCTGCAGACCCCTGAGAGGACCCTCATTTCTAGCGAGAGCTGGCGGCGAATGCATCAGAAGCTGAAATAAATAAAAAAGCTTTGTTTCCTTCATCAGGAGCGGGGGTGGGAAGCAGCACGCTACATTTACTCTGCTGCATTCGCTTCACTTTTCTCTTTGAATAAATATTTTTGTGGATCTTTAAATCTGTGTTTTTTTTAGGTCATCATGACGAATTCCAAATGTCCTTGTGGCCTGAGAATGTGACGCATATGTAGAGTGCATGAAGCCATTTGGAATCTAAACATCTGCAGAAACGAAATGAACAGCAAAGAGAGGAACATGGGTGAAGGTTTGAACCCTTTGCTGAACGTTCTCCAGATGTTCGAGAGTAAACTCTTTAACCTGTAAGCTCATTCATTTGTCCATTTTTCATTTTTAATGTCAAACCTCCAGACGGATCTGCATCCCTTAAGTTTCTTCAGAACTGAGCAACGAATCTATAAATCTTCCAAGTTTCCGAGCCCACAGTTGACTCCACCCACTCAGCTCTTCTGCGGTTGGAAATGTATCTGAGACGAAATAATACGAAACCCTTGCTCTCCGTCTCTTTCTTATATTTGCTCATAACCGTTTTTTTTTTTTTTCTCTTCAGACTTGGATATTCACATCAGGTCCTCTTTGTGCATTTCGTTTCCACTGCCCACGGCAAGCCAGTGGCAACGCTTCATAGAGAATCAGGCTAAATTTACTCTTGATTATTTGATGCCAGGCGTCGAGGGGACGTCCTGGTAAACCCGCCCGGCTCCGCAGAGAGGGGGGCTATGTTTACCTAAAACACTGAGATGTTGTGTCACTTAAAGACTTTAGTTTCTTTGGAACGCTGGTTCCTTTCAAGAGGCTGCATGAATTTTAATAGAATAGACACGGCGTCGGAGTTCTCACGCCCAGAAAGCCTCAGAGAACTTCACAGAACGTTAGATTATGTAAAAAAGAACGGGAATGGAACGGGCAGAGAGGTGGCGGTGTGGGATCACCGGCATTTTAACAACGGCTTCTGTTAGAGAACTCACACTCATCAAAGACAAACCTCAAACAGTCTGCAGGGAGGTGCCGGGGAGGATGATGGAGACCAGGATGGAAAAGAAATACAACATCATCGATGTCTCCAGTGGGGCCACAGATCTGAAGAAGAGTCAGGTCCAAGAAGATAAGGATGAAGAGCGTCCTCTCACCTCAGGAACACGCCAGCCTCGATTCTGAATTGGACCTTCAGAGCTGCCTTCAGTGTTCCAAGGTTATGGAAACGTTCCTGGTTGGTCCATATAGATACATCCATCCAGCCATTATCCTCTGCTTAATCCTCTACTAGGGTCGTTGGGGGTTCTCCATGTCCATCCAGGGGAGAACGTTTCGGACGCTGGGCAGATACACCCAGGACAGGATGCCAATCTATCACTGGGAACACACACACAACCACTCTATATGGGGCAATTGAGAATATATGTTTTTGGACTTTAAGAAAGAAACGGAGAATTCATAAGAAACCCACATGAACACGGGGAGAAGTTGGACGGCCACGCAGACTGGGATTCGAACCTGAAACCCCAGCGTCCCCAGAGTCCGAGTGCCACCTCAATATTGACATATTAAATAAATAAAAGCACAAATTTGCTCGTCTTCATGAAGTTCTCACACAATAAAGCTTCACATACCACATAAGAAAACAAACAAGATCCTACTGTGTAGAGTTTTGCATGTTCTCCCTGTATTTAGGTGGGTTTCTTAAGATATCCAGAACTTGTGAGTAGATTAATATAAACACTTTATTTGTACACTATGTTTGGGACAACAAGGTGGCTTAGTGGTTAGAATGTTCTCCTCGCAACACGTCCCAGGTTCAAATCCCGATCTGGGTGTTTTCATGTTCTCCTCATCTCTGTGTGGGTTCCTCCCACATTACAAAAACATGGATTTAAGGTGAATCAGCTGCTCTACATTGTCCCTATAGTCTGTGTGTCCCCAGGCCCGGTAGGGGGTGAGGGTTGCGGGCCAAAGTCTCATCACTGTGGAGACTTCTAAATTATAAAGGGTAAAAACTTTGGTAGAAGAAGATTAGGGCGTTGTGTTTGAGTGTCTGCCCTGCAATGGAGGGGCGACCTGTCCAGCACCAGACTTCAGCACCATCGTCCACTCTGATCAACAGGTAGAAATCTGATGTGGAATGAACCTCTGAACTGTTTCCATTCATTCATCACCAAACCTCCTGCTGCTGCTCATTACGCTGCTTAAAGAAATCTGAGAATATAAAATATAAAGCTTTATAGAAGCAAAGAAAGCCGGAGATACCCCTCATCACTGTCTCTCTCTCTCTCTCTCTCTCTCTGTCTCTCTGTGCTGTGAGAGAGAGATGAGAATGCTGATGAGTTTGTTTGGAGCCCAGCTGTGTGTTTTCTCTCCTCTTGAAATCCATTAGAAATCAGCTGAAGGGGGTCAGAGTTCTGTTGCTGCCCTCAATAGATGGGCAGCGTGGGGCGATACGTCCACCCCCAGCTTATTTTCTTCCCCTCTGAGAGACAGAGAGGCAATAACACACACACACACTCTCTCACAAACACACGCACACACACATACACAGTTCCAGACCAAACAGGTACCAGAATAACGGAGCAGGAGGATGGAGACGTGCTGCTGTAGAAGTGTAAAAGTCCAGAGAGGAGACACATTCTGTACCAAAAATGGCACCACTGACGGTTCAGGAACCATCTGACGAGAACCATCAACAACCACTGACGGTTCAGGAACCATCTGACGAGAACCATCAACAACCACTGACGGTTCAGGAACCATCTGACGAGAACCATCAACAACCACTGACGGTTCAGGAACCATCTGACGAGAACCATCAACAACCACTGACGGTTCAGGAACCATCTGACGAGAACCATCAACAACGTGTTTTTTTAAATCCATAATCTTGTGTACTTTGGTTGCCAATCACGGCTGAACCGAACCCAGGGTCGAGGTGATCCTTCAGCAAGAACTCAGGAGAAGATTGCAATGCGAAGCGGTCCGAGTCCGAGGTTTTAAAGATGAAAGGCCAGGTCCGTAATCTTAATGAACCGCCGAACATTGGAGCGTTAACGACTCCGTAATTAAAGTCCGAATTCGGGAGACTCGGATGACCTCTGAACCGTCCTATCCCTGCACATGTTTACTGCAGATGAAGCGGGGATGTGTGACGGCTCCTATGCGATGGATCTTAAGCCTGATGTTAATGAGCTGGCTGGAAGTCAGAAGGTCTGGCTCCGCCGTCGTCCAGTCGTTTCAGGAGATCGAGCTCCGCGGCGGGGGGAAAGGCTGCCTTAGTCACGGTTGCCCCCTGTTGGGGCATTAAGCAGGCACAGATCCTCAGGGAGGCATGAGGGAAGCATACTTAGGGGGCATCGGAGACAGAATCGACACACCTGAGCTCCAAACCCGGAGGACCTGGAGGCTCCTGACAAAACATCAGCGCACGGGTCACAGGAAGTGTCAGCGCGGTGACAGCTACCCGAGAAAAACATGTGCTGCTTTAAAGGTTCAGATCCACAAGGTGAAACTCAGATACACTTCAGAGAGTGAGAGCCAAGTCCAGCCGAGAGTCAGACAGCAAGAAACTCTGCTTCAAGGGAACCTACAACTGCGGGTTCATCTCCCCCAGATCTGTGACTCTCCATTAAACACACTTCATACACACGTTTACATTTACATTTACATTTAGTCTTTTATCCAAAGCAACTTACAAATGAGAACATTACAGTCAGAAGTTCTGCAGAAAACCAACTCCACTGTAAATTCATCAAACCTGATTGTTATTTGATGCTGCACATTTTTTTTTTTTTTTTAATAACAGGTTTTTGTTAAAGAGATGCGTCTTCAGTCGTTTCTTGAAGCTGCTCAGTGATTCTGCCTTATGGACAGAGTTGGGAAGATCGTACTATCATGTTGCCGTGGTGAACGCCACGGGGTGAGAATCAGCTCCTCGGTGAGGTGGAACCACCAGGGGGCGATCATCACCGGAGCGAAGTGAACGAGTCGGAGTGTGTTTTGAAAAGATAGAGCGAAGGGAGGAGGGGCCAGATCCAGAGATGGTTCTGTAGACCAGAGTCAGTGACTTGTACTGAATGCAGCAGCTAGAGAGGGAGCCAATGGAGGGACATGAGTGATGGAGGGACATGAGTGATGGAGGGACACGAGTTCGCCGTTTAAACCCTGATTGGTTAATCAGGGTTATCGGGTCTGTATATTCTCAGACTTACGTCTCAGTCAACATTAGGGATGGACGATTTTGCCTTACAGCAAGAAGGTTTGATTCCCAATGGGGTTTTTTTTCCTTTCCTTTTACCAAGGGCGCCAAATTTAATAATTGCCCCAGATGTTGGGGGTTAAATGCCTCAGAGCAACCATAGTGGTGGTCCCAAACCCGGGAAAATATGAGCATCACACCCGAAAGGGCACCTGGTTTAATCTGTCCGTTGGTTGATGGATCGCTGCCCCAAACGATAAGACTGTTTCAGGTCAGACCTCCTTTCTGTGGGTGGCTTAGTGGTTGGCATGTTCTCCTCTCAGCACTAGGGATTCTCGGTTCGAGTCCCAATCTGGGTGGAGTTTCCACGTTCTCCCCGTGTCCCCGGGGGTTTCCTCTGGGTTCTCCGGTTTCCTCCCACAGTCCAAAAACATGAAGCAAGTCAAGTGAGTTCTCCAAATTGCCCCATATAGAGTGTGTGTGTGAGTGAGTGAGTGTGTGTCCAGCGATAGATTGCCCCCTTGTCCTGGGTGTATCTGCCCAACGCCCGAAACTTTCTACCCAGGATGGGCATGTGAACACCCCCCACCCCCCCACGATCCCACTAGAGGATAAAGCGGAGGAAATGGATGGATGTCCAGTATGTTCCTAAGTAAACAATTAATTTATTAGTAAAAAACACGTATTCATTTGCTGGTCGTCGTCGTCGTCCTGTAATAAATAAAGAAAGCAAAGTGAGAACAGGGTGAACCTTAACGGGGGCGCCGTCCGTCCGTCCCTCGTCCCTGGCACGTCCGTTTATCAACGGCGGCGAGCTGTAAGCAGGTAGAGGAAATCATTTCCTCCTCATTTGCACTCGTTTTAAATGTGACTTCATCATTAGGGCTGAAAGGCGGCGCGCCCTTCGGCAGAGAATGATTAGTGCTTAAATGAATCCCCGAGGTTCCAGGAGCCGGGCGTCGGCAGCCGGAGAGAAACGACGGGGCAGGGGCGCCGGAATTCGATTTATTTATTATTTTTTAATATGGCGTCATTTTGTGCTTCACTGATCTATTACTAAACAACAGCTGCTGCCGAGCGGCGGACGCACGCACAGCGGGACGAGGAAAAAAGAAAATCAAATGCATTAACAGGAAAATGGAAGGCTGGCAGAGGTGAGGGCACCTGTGATGCTCTCAGTGAGAGAGAGAAAGGCATGATGGGAGCTCGCCCTCGGTGCGAGTGATGTTGTTTCAGCTGGTAATCACTTTCCCCGTTTGCCTTTGTTATTTTTCGTAGGTGGCATCAGCAGCGCGGCTCGTAGCGCGGCAAAGCAGCTAGAGGCTGCCTAGAGTTTGGTATGTTCTCTACAGGCATTGCAGCTTGTGCGTACCAGGATTACAAACCTTAAAATTAACATTCAATTCATTAATGTCCATCCATCCATTACCTTCCACTTTATTCTCTATCAGGGTCGCGGGGGGGGGGGGATAACATTTTGGGCGCTGGGCAGATACACCCGGGACAGGGGGGCAATCTATGACTGGACACACACTCACACACACACACACTCTATATGGGGCAATTTGCAGAAATCAATTGACTTCATTCATGTTTTTGGACTGTGGGAGGAAACCGGAGAACCCGGAGGAAACCCACATGGACACGGGGAGAACATGGAAACTCCACCCAGATTGGGATTCGAACCTGGAATCCCCAGTGCTGAGAGGAGAACATGCCAACCACTAAGCCAGCGTGCCGCCCCCACTCCAAAATAAAGTCAGAAGAGTGGATGACTTGAAACAGCCGACATTGGCCTTTCATCAGATCGCAGACGGAATCCTCTGATCAGAACTCAGGAACTGAAGGTCAGGACCTGACGCTGCTCTGTAAGCGCTGCGAAACGGGGCGGCGGGCCGCGGCGCTCGGACCGAACACGGCCGACTGAGACACGTCAAACAGAAGCGTCCTCGTTTCGGCGGCAGCTCCGGGAACACTGTGAGAACTCGACCGTGAGGCGCAGCTCCGTCAGATGTGCCGTCGAAAACACCTCCAACCAGGAAACAAAGCGAGAGACTCACCCACGCACCAAACCGGCACCACGGCAGCGCCGAGCGGGGACACCGCCTGAATTACACACGCTTTCATTTGAGTTTAAACCGGTGGAGCGCTGCAGGGAACTGCAGGGATGGAGCTGCACCGACGGGAGGAAGCGCGAATCGGGGCCCTGAGGACCCGCAGGGTCCGTATTTACAACAATAAAGACAGACTATTAAAATAACCATTAACATAGAATACCATATTAACGTAGCAGCACGGTGGCTTAGTGGTTTAGCATGTTCTCCTCTCAGTGCTAGGGATTCCCAGTTTGAATCCCCATCTGGGTGGAGTTTCCATTTCCTCCCCGTGTCCTCGTGGGTTTCCTCACACAGTCCAAAAACATGGATCAAGGACAATTGAGTTCTCCAAATTGCCCCATATAGAATGTGTGTGTGTGTAAGTGAGTGTGTGTCCAGTGATAGATTGCCCCCCCTGTCCTGGGTGTATCTGCCCAGTGCGACCCTAATGGAGGATAAAGCTGAAGATAATGGATGGATGGACGATATTAACGTAAACATGTGACTCTGCATATAGTTTAGAATGCTCTGAATAAAATGGCTCAGTGGTTTGGCATGTTCTCCTGTCAGTGCTGTGGATTCCAGGTTCGGATCCCAAACTGGGTGGAATTTGCATGTTCTCCCCATGTCCGTGTGGGTTTCCACCCACAGTCCAAAAACATGGATTCAAGGTAAAGTGAACGCTCTAAATTGCCCCATATAGTGTGTGTGTGCCCTGTGAGAGATTGGAACTTCTCCTGTCCTACAGCAGAAGACAATGAACGCATGAATGAACGAATGAAAATTCACCAATTCCTTAATGACCTTAATAATTATATCATGAATCCAATGCGTCGTTAATGAAGTCGCTCGATTTAAGAAGCTTCCCTTTATTTCTTTACATGAGTTTTATTATTAAAATAATTATTAATACAGTGTTTTATGATTTATTATAGCAATACAGTATTTTACTGATTACAGCATGAACGTTCACTGTGGAGCAGACATATGCCTTCCGTTATGGAGTTTGGTATGTTCTGATGATGTGCCGACTTCTACCAAAAGTGCATAAATTAAAGCGATTAAAAGCGCCGCGACCCTCGAGCTGACTCTGGATCAGGAGCCGAGGGACGCTCAGTTAAAATGTTAAGTGCAGCTGTTAGAGGCACGAGGAACGACAAGAAGAAAGGAATGCTTGACATTGCTGTCGAGAGGTCGAGCAAATGATTGGATGGATCTAAAGATGTCGGTTGAACGAGCTGCTTTTATTTCCACAGGCAGCGATGGCAGCGACGGCAGCCAAAATATAGTGTTTACACAAAAAGCAATTTGATCTTCAAGGAGAGCTTAAGTTCCTGCAGTCTCTGATATACGGAAGCTTTAGAAGTGCTTTGCTTGCACAGATGATGAAGGATTTGTGTCTGAGGTCTTGGTGTCCATGGAAACGCACTCGACAACATTATTAGTTAAGCATTTGTACTTTATTGAAGGAGAACAGAGCAGATCAACATCTGCAGCCGCTACAGGATTATATTATTATTAATATTATTTTTATTATTATCTTCTTAAAACTTGGCGAATATAATCACCTGTAAATCTAATCGTTCATAAAATCCAACCAGCCAATCATAAAGCAGCAGTGTCATATTCAACTCATCAGAATAATAAAAGAAAAATCTGTTATTTTAACTTAAGCAGGATTTTTAATCATTAAAATAACGTTTGGGACCCAGGACAGAGCGCCAGTCCATCGCTGGGCACACTCACTTACACACATTATGTAGGGGCAATTTAGAGTTGGAGCAGTCCCTTCACCTTGAACCCATGTGGGAGGAAACCAGAAACCCTGGGGAAGACCCACTCCACCCAGATTGGGATTCTGGTGGATGTACTAACCCCCACACCATCATCCCGCCCTCCGTTATATCATATTTATTAAACTGCCCATTGTACCAAAACACCATGGACTAACCACAACAATTAAAAATCTAATGTTAAAGTTGAATACCAATCTAATCTAATCATTCATAACATCAAATCAGCCAATCATGTAGCAGCAGTGTAATAGTTAACTCAACAGAACAAAAAAAAAAAGTTGTTCATACTTAAAATAACATTTTGGGCGCCAATCCATCACTGCACACACACACTCAATCCCATACACTATTTAGGGGCAATTTATATAGGGGCCATGTAGAGCACTAACTTCCTCTTAAATCTGTATGGGAGGAATCCAGAGTGTTATGGATCTTATGTTATATTTATTAAATTGCCCCCTTGTACCAAAACACCACGTACTAATCACAATAATTAAAAATCTAATGTTACAGTTTAATCCCAAAGCAAAGCCAACTTTGTTATTTCAATGTTTTCTTTTGAATAAACTCTGCAGTATTTATTAAGACCGTCTCAAAACCAGCTTAGAAGAGAAAATAAATCAGTGTCTGGGATTCCGAGGTTTCAATGTAACGCTCTATTTGCTGCCTTAATTATAGTCGACAGTGCTCTTCAGTGTAGTGAAAGGTTCTAATTTTAGGAACGTCTCCCTGTAGTTTAAACCCCCGTGGTCCCGGAATCACAAAGTCATTAATCGCCAGATGTACCGACTTCATGGGAATTCAGTGGAATCGGGAGGAAGTCGTTTAATATCGAGCTCAAACCCACCAAACTCATCCAGCTGTGGCTTTAGAGAGCGCCCCCTACACGCCGGGGAACAACAAGTGACCTCCATTAGGACTCCAATCTGAGCTCCACAAACAAAAACATTCATGTGAAGATTTCATAACGAGCAAAGAACGATACTGTAAAGTATATATATATAAAACAACAACAAACGGAAAATAAAGTACATAACGAAATGTGCACTAATTACAGGAATCAAAATATAAGAGATATCGCACAGCTCATGGAAATAGCTATTTAATTGTAATATATGATGCAGAGGATGGTGTATAGTTCACCACGAGACCATCTGCTCCTCATTAGTCACAGAAAATAGAGGATTATAAATTAAAAAAAGAAAAGAATTTTAAAAAAGGAATTGGTTGATTCTCATAGTTTAGAGTGTCGTACAGAGACGGCGTACAAACACACAGACGCACAAAGGATTCGGCTTATTGCAGACGGTAATTACGGCTATAAATTATAGAGGGGCACGGGTGCCAAATTAATAAATAAATAAAAGAAAACATCATTGAAATGAATAAAACATGTAGAGCCGCTCACAAACGTTCAGGCAGCACAAGGAACGAATTCCAAAAATCAGAAGAGAAGAAAGTCAAAGTTCAAACGAAGGACAGAAACAATGACAGACAATTTCAAAAGTCGTTTTGTCGTTAATGAATTCATTAATTAGTCATGCGGATGTGATTTTAGTTTAAAGTTATGTGAAAGCCTTACATTCAACTCAAAGCCTTTTCATCAGTCAGCTCTTCCACAGGTGATGATGATTAGGGCTGATCACGTCAGGGAACTCTGGGAAATGAAGTTCAAGCCTGACTGCACTCTGAACCACCTGTTTGCCACCTGCTGGTCAGAAGGGGCATAACCCCAGAACATGATGCATGTCATGCAGGTTCTCCTGGACTCTGCGTCTGCAGGATTACTATCAGATGTTAGCTTTTATTTATATAAAGATACATTTTGTTTTTGATTTAGAGATTTTTTATTATTTTTATTAGTTTTTATTAGTTTGCTTCCAAACACAGTGAGCATTTGTGCACCACGAGGGCAAAACATCTCACCCTTCCCACCATGTTGGGTCTATGCCCTGAGTGTCACTATGGACCATGAGTTTTAGAAAATACATTAAAAACTAATTTAACATGATTCTTTGATAAATTAAAAAATATACTATATATATATTAAAAAAAAAAAACTTTGCAAATCACCAAAAGCTATTTTTTATGTGATTAGGATGTTGGGTTATCAATCAGAAGGTTGTGGGTTCAAATCCCAGCTCTTCTAATGTTACCGCTGTGGGTCCTTGAGCAAGACCCTTAACCCTCATTGCTCCAGGGGGCGCTGTGGCCAACCCTGTGCTCGCTTTACAAGTCACTTTGGATAAAAGCATCTGCCTGATGATCAAATGTAAATATAATGAACATTACTCCGTACCATGAACGATCCTCTCTATATACGAATATTGTACATTAATAAGAGGGCGGCATGATGGCCAGTGGTTGGCATGTTCTCCTCTCAGCGCTGGGGATCCTCACAGTCCAAAAAGATGGATTCAAGGTAAACCAAATGCTCCAAATTGCCCCATATAGAGTGTGTGCCCCAGTGATAGATTGGCGTCGCGTCCTGGGACAAACAACCCTAATGGCTGTGTAACAACAGTGTTATTTATTGTTCGTGTCACAATCTAAGTCATTAAGAGTGAAGAACGTGTGAATATACGTCTGTGTGTTTCAGCCGGGGTGAAGGTTCGAGGATGGATCACGACGCAGAGCCCATTTCCTTTAACGCGACTGATCCGCCCGCACTCTGCTCAGTGACAGCAGGAAGAGATCTGCAGGTCTGTGAATTATTAATTACGCTGATGATTTACGACTCGGACGACTTCTGTTAGTCTTGGCGACTTAAATATTTCATAACTGATTTGATTTTCAGCGCCGTCTGATGAATGCGTGGCTGAGATTTGGTGATTAATAGATGCTGAATGTGTGTTTCTGTCCGGATTTTTTTTTCTTCTACTCATTACGACATGACGGGCCTCATCACGGCGCCGCTTCATCATATTCTATATGCACGTTAATGCGCAGAACCCCACCCGCGCTGGAGGAACCCACGTCATGGGCCTGTCTATTGGTTCTGATCCAGCGTCAAGCTGACACACGGTGGAGACTCCGCCCAGCGTGAGGAATCCTTCAATCAACACATATACGGCATGACGGGACTCATAAAACCAGACTGTGGATGGAAAACGTTGGAAGGCGTGGATGTTAATTGGTCCTTAATGGACTTACATATAGTTCTCCAGTTATTAGAGTTTTTCTATTTGTTAAATAGAGTCACCTGATCTCGACACTATCGGTCCAATAGTGTCCTACACTGTCGATGCTGCCCAGCCGCTCAAGGTGGACGAGTCCCCCACCGAGCCTCGGTCCTCACAAGGTTTCATCCAAGGTTTTTTTCTTGCCACTGTCGTTTCGGCTTTCTCCTTGGGGGTTTATTCATTCATCCATCCATTATCTTCCGCTTTATCCTCTATTAGAGACGTGGGGGGGGGGTCCCCATGCCCATTCAGGGGAGAACGTTTCGGCAGATACACCCAGGACAGGGGGGCGATCTATCACTGGACACACACTATCTCACACAGACAGTGCAATTTAGAGAATTCAATTGAGAACCCGGAGGAAACCCACACGGACACGGGAGAACATGCACACCCAACCCAGATGTGGATTTGAATCCTTGGGGTTTTAAAGGCTTTTCATTCTGTAAAGCTGCTTTGTGATGATGTTCTGATGGAAAAAGCGCAACAGAAATAAATAATGAACTTGAACTGGATGTGCTGAGGGACGAACGAGGCCTTTAAATAAATCCGTCACCTGATTCGGATTTTAATGATCTGTTAATATTCTTCCTCTGCAGACACACACACACATCTGATACTGATTAGTTAGAATTTTTGGGCAAATTCATGCAGAAATATAAAACGTGTTAAAGGTCCCCCTCTCGCGCTTTAAGCGTTTTATTTATAAGATGAACGGAGACACGCTGCAGCCTTCGTGTCATGTTTCATATTAATGTGCATCTTCTTATCCTCCCCGAATAAAAGCGTTCCGAGGCTCCGTCGACGTGAGAATCAGAAAAGCTTTGGTTTAAATCAATCAATCAATCGGCCGAGCTCCAGACTTCATGTTCATTTTTGTTGTTTTGTGTTATCGGTCGGGCGTCTCATGTCTTGGCCGTTGATGGTGGAACTCCTCGGAGGCCGGGAGCCATTACAGCCCTCATCTCCAACATTCCCGGGACCAGAGGACGCCATGTGGCCGTTCCGAGGTCACGTCCCACCCCCCCCCCCCCCCCCGGTGCAGATTTGGAGCCCCAAACGGCGAATAATGGAATTGGCTCCGAGGTGCAGAGGCTTCTGTTGGACGCACCAATGATGCAAATGCAACGTCTCCGCCGTTCTCGCCGTTCTCGCCGTGTCTCCCGCGAGCCGGAGGGATGATGGATGGCGACGGTGGAGGGGGGGGGAGAGGGATGGTACATTTTTTATTCCTCGGGGGGGAAACTCGGTTGGGAAGCGAATTTTCTCAGCGGGGCGTCGGTCCATTTCTCCCACAGAGCCCGAGTCCATTACGACTCTATGGGGGGGGGGGGGGGGGGGGGGGGGGGGGGGGGGGGGGGGGGGGGGGGGGGGGGGGGGGGGGGGGGGGGGGGGGGGGGGGGGGGGGGGGGGGGGGGGGGGAATTTTAATCATATGGAATTTCAGAGACCCAAACGCATTGCATCACGAATTTATCATTCAACCTCGTCTTCAACCTTAAGGTAGATGAGAGCAGAGACGTCGGTTAAAAGCTGCAGACTCAGCACCGCGCTCATTAAAGGTGTATTTGTTTTGGCTGTGAACTAAGTTTGTGTCTGAAATGAGACCCTTCTGGACTGAACATGTGACCCAACTGCTCGTCCAAGCCCGCGTCCTATCCCGGCTTGATTATTGTAATGCGCTACTTGCCGCTATCCCAGCTTCCACAATCAGACCTCTTCAACTGATTCAGCACTCTGCAGCCCGACTCATGTTCAACCACCCAAGAACTCATGTCCCTCCATCACTCATGTCCCTCCGTCACTCATGTCCCTCCGTCACTCATGTCCCTCCATCACTCATGTCCCCTCCATCACTCAGGTCCCTCCATCACTCATGTCCCTCCGTCACTCATGTCCCTCCATCACTCATGTCCCCTCCATCACTCAGGTCCCTCCATCACTCAGGTCCCTCCATCACTCATGTCCCTCCGTCACTCATGTCCCTCCATCACTCATGTCCCCTCCATCACTCAGGTCCCTCCATCACTCAGGTCCCTCCATCACTCATGTCCCTCCGTCACTCATGTCCCTCCGTCACTCATGTCCCTCCATCACACATGACTCTGATCTACAGAACCATCTCTGGATCTGGCCCCTCCTCCCTTCACTCTCTCTTTTCTAAATACACCCCGACTCGTTCACTTCGCTCCAGTGATGATCGCCCCCTGGTGGTTCCACCTCACCCCGTGGCGTTCACCACGGCAACATGATAGTACGATCTTCCCAACTCTGTCCATAAGGCGGAGTCACTGAACAGCTTTAAGAAACGACTGAAGACGCATCTCTCTAATAAAAACCTGATGTAAAAAAAAAAATTATTAATTAATAATAATAATAAAAGGGAGGTGGGGGGGGCGCAGCATCAAATAACAATCAGGTTTGATGAATTTACAGTGGAGTTGGTTTTCTGCAGAACTTCTGACTGTAATGTTCTCATTTGTAAGTCGCTTTGGATAAAAGACTAAATGTAAATGTAAATGTAAATGCGGTGAGTCCATCTCTGTTTCTGTGGTTCGGGTCTGTGCAGAGGACCCCTGATGGGATCGAGAGTCCCGCTGAAGGCCTTTAGGTTGCCATGGCAATGTCACATTCATTCATCACTTTCTTTTCTACATGCCTCTTACCTACAAACCTCGTTAAACTAATTAACAGATTTAACGAAGTCGATACAGATGTTTTTTTCTCTGTTGCATACATGTAACAAGGTCTGTATGATATAGTTATAGTATGATATAGTTTGCATGTTCTCCCTGTGCTTCTGTGTGAAATTGCCCTCAGCGTGACGGGATGTGTCTGCCGTGTTTTCAGAGTTCCTTTTTCATTCCTGGTTCCTATCCCGGTCCTTTACAGAGCCCCGTTCCCCGCTCAGTTAGAGGATTTGGATGGTTGTATAAACTGTAGATTTGGTTTCATTCAAAGGAAACGCTGTTGTTGTTTTTTTTTATTGTGGAAATGAAGTTATTTCTGCAGAGCTGCCTTCACATGCTCGAGGGTTTTGTGTTAAAGTATGTTATCAGGTCGAGTAAAGACTCTTGTCTCGGAGCAGCAGGTTTTTATTCTGTGTGCTGTACAGAAATGTCCAGATAAAGCTCAGTGTGGATAAAGTGACAGCGCGTGTGTGTGTGTTTGTGTGGTGTGTGTGTGGTGTGTGTGTGTGTGTGTGTGTTTGTGCGCCTCTCTCCAGAGTCCTGTTATTATCTAACAGGACAAGATTTAATCGAAACAAAGCATCGTAAAAGAACATGGTACGAGTTTTCTACTTGCACTCTGCCCATCACTGTGTGAGAGAGAGAGAGAGAGAGAGAGAGAGAGAGAGAGAGAGAGCTGTCCTTGTGTTTTTCTCATTCTCAAGAGTGAGTGTGTTAAATAAAATGTACCGTACTGTATGAGGACAAAGGTCATTATTTCCAAAGAAAATCTTCTTAAAAAGAGAAAGTTCTTATTTTTGTAAATGACAAACTGAGAAGCGGCACGGTGGCTTAGTGGTTTAGCATGTCCTCCTCGGTTCAAATCCCAATCTGGATAGAGTTTCCATGTTCTCCCCGTGTCCGCGTGGGTTTCTTCCGGGTTCTTCGGTTTCCTCCCACAGTCCAAAAACATGGATCAAGGTCAATTGAATTCTCCAAATTGCCCCATATAGAGTGTTTGTGTGAGTGAGTGTGTGTCCAGTGATAGATTGGCGTCCTGTCCCAAACGCTCTCCCCTGGATGGGCATATGCCCCCCCCCCCCCCTGCGACCCTAATATAAGATAAAGCGGAAGATAATGGAT
>JAFMOD010000359.1:461889-479027 GCA_019802435.1 Corydoras maculifer
ATATGTTTTTCTACAGACTCTGTTAGAGCCCTGCAGGACCCCCCACAGAGCGGGTGGCATTAGGGTGGTGGATGATCCTCAGGATTAGCTGATGAACGTGCAGAGTGGTGTTGATCATTATTTCCCGTCGGCGGTCTCTCTTTGGGATGGAGGACAGTATCTCCATCACTGTACACACAGTTCTATGCCCCCCCCCCCCTGAGTTTGGGGGGTTACATTAGTAAACATTATCGAGCTCATAGAATTTGTAATGATGTGTGAAATTGCAGCACTATTCAAACATCCACTGCACTGCATACTAAAGACTCCTGTAGAGAAAGTAAAGAACCTCGGCATTCTGTGCAATCGTCTCTGTTCCACACACAGCATTAAAGAGCCAGTGAGGACGCCAGAGGACGTCCATCAACCGCTCTCTGAGATCTTTTACATTCATTCATTATCTTTAGCTTAATCCTCTACTAGGGTTGTGTGTGGGGGGGTTTAGGGTTCTCATGCCCATCCACACTCTATAGGGGCAATTTAGAGCATTCAATTTACCTTTAACCTATGTTTTTAGACTGTGGGAGGAAACCGGAGAACTGGAGGGAAACCCACGCGGACACGGGGAGAACATGCAAACTCCACCCAGATTGCCATTCGAACCTGGATTCCCAGCGCTGAGGGGAGAACATGCCAAACCACTAAGCCACCATGCCGCCCTTTAGCATGTTTTAGATGTTTCAATCATTGAGGCCATTGAGTTCATGAGAGGTTTTCAGTGATAGATTGCCCCACTGTCCTGGGTGTATCTGCCCAGCGCCCGAAACTTTCTCCCCTGGATCGGCATGGGCATGGAGAACCCCACCCCCACCCCCAACGCCGCGACCCTAATAGAGGATAAAGTGGAAGATAATGGATGGAGTTTATGAGAGGTGGGGGCCGCACCCGCACCTAGTTGCCGACCACAGAGTGCGACGGCGGCATAGTTTACCCAACGCCAGCTTGTGAAAAGGAGGCGGAGCCAAGGAAAGGACTGATTCAATCACATGACCCGCCGTGTGTTGGGTGATTTGTCTTTAGAGGTAGAGTTTGAGCTGCAGCAAGAAAAGTCACCATGAGGTTCCCCATGTCCATCCAGGGGAGAACGTTTCGGGCGCTGGGCAGATAGACCCAGGACAGCACACCAATCTATCACTGAACACACACTCACTCACACAAGCACACTCTATATGGGGCAATTTGGAGAACTCAATTGTCTTGATCCATGTTTTTGGATTGTGGGAGGAAAACGGAGAAGCCGGAGGAAACCCACAGGGACACGGGGAGAACATGGAAACTCCACCCAGATGGGGATTCGAACCGAGAATCCCCATCACTGAGAGGCGAACGTGCTAAACCACCAATGATGAATGATCTTATTTAATTTTCTTGGTGTGTCGGTCGGTTGAACGCAGTCAGAGCGTGGCCGCCGTTTAACCCGAACTGCCTCGGCGCGGCCCGGTCCCACACGGATCATGTTCTCGTCACCAAATTACGGATAAAGATGTCAAAACACGCAGCGAGGACCTGGTGAGCTTTAGTCACGCTGAATATTTTATGAGCGTCTGAGTGTTTGAAATCAGGAGTGTGGGAGGCAGGGAATCTGCCCCGCTGCTATTTCCGTAACCGCCACCAGAGCCGGCGTCGGATTCGCTCCCCGTAATCCGATGTGACGCGGCCGACACGGGAAGGTTAAACCGCACGCGGGCCGCTGTTTACCGTGTGGGGGAACACTCCGGCACGCCGTATCAACATCAGCAGCACGAGAAAGCAAACATTTACGCAAGTGTGTCACCCCGGCCTCGTTCTCCCCCAGCCGGGGTAATTACAGCGATGTTTATACTTCTGCACTTCTGAGTGAGACGAGGCAGAAGGAAGACCTGTCAGTTTCCATAGACACAGCCTTGTAAAGATATGAAGCATCTATTCTTCGGAAGCAGCCGTGTTATTTATCATTGTCATGAGATAAAACGCTCTCCTCGTGGGGGCTCTGCCATTACCGCCTCCCTCTGACGTGACGTTACCCGGTGCCACAAAGAATCACACAACCCGTAAACTAAGCCATCTCCAATCAGGAGAGTCCACCGCCCACTGCACGGAGAGGAGCCTCCAACCCGCTACCAACCTCCCTCAGACCGAAACAAGAGGGGGGGGGGGGGGGGGGGGGGGGGGGGGGGGGGGGGGGGGGGGGGGGGGGGGGGGGGGGGGGGGGGGGGGGGGGGGGGGGGGGGGGGGGGGGGGGGGGGCAGCACCACCAACACTCAGATCAACCACCAACACCACCAACACTCAGATCAACCACCAACACCACCAACACTCAGATCAACCACCAACACCACCAACACTCAGATCAACCACCAGCACCACCAACACTCAGATCAACAGCTTTATCTACAGAATTAATAAAACAACAAATGAAATTTAATTAACTTTTAAAGATCGTTTGTGGTTCTGAATCGTCAACAGAAACTGGAAGAATGTTCCAAACCCTGTGGGAACGTACAACGATTTAAACGTACAATGCATTAAACGTACAATGACACAAAGCCCGTCACGAAGAAACCTCCGAACGAGCATCACGTGTTAAGAATGAAGGAGTTAACAAACCCAAGGCCCCTGTACGAACCCAAGGCCCCTGTACGAACCCAAGGCCCCTGTACGAGAGGGCCGTAAAAACCATAAGGAGCTGTGAGGAGACGAAAGAATCTGTTGAAGTGAGCGTTCTGACATCACTACGCTCGCCGTTACTCTGCAGAAAGCTAACTTTAGTGGACGGCGTGATTAGACTCGAGGGCCGAGCGCGAGCAACACTCCTCTTCTTTAAGCCCGAGCTCTAAACTGTAGATCTTAATAGATTTTTAATGTTAAATAGGCCTAAGTGAGCATTTCCTCCCATTCACATCGAACGGATAGCTGGGAGTGTTAATAAACTCCGAGTTTAATCAGCGCACGATGACCAGCGCGTTTATATCCCGGATTTAATGACGCCGCTCCCGAGCACCTGTCTCTCCAGCGGCATTCGCGTTGCTTTGCTTTCTTTCTTTCTTTTTTTTTTATTTTAATGCCTTCACTTAACCTAGAAAAAAAATGCTGAGCCTCTTTTTGGCTAATTGAGAAGAAATATGAACAACATCCTCCAAATTTAGCCCGCCTAATTAAGGAAATGAGACGGGGCCAATCCTTTTAGTCTTAATAAGCTAATTCGGGGAAAGTGGAGAGGGAAATATTGGCCGGCGCGTTCGGTTTGGGTTCGAATCGCAAATCATGAGTGAAATAAACGTCCTTCATTAAGAGTTCAGAGGAAGTAAAGGTTAGACGTACGTCAGTTAGTGTGAATAATAAATTCACGTTATTAAAAAAATACTAGATGGACAAAAATGATTATAATTATTGGGTTAATTATATAGTGGTTGGCATGTTCTCCTCTCAATGCTAGGGATTCCCGGTTTGACTCCCAATCTGGGTGGAGTTTCCATGTCCTCCCTGTATCCACCTGGGCTTCCTCTGGGTTCTCTGGTTTCCTCCCACAGTCCAAAAACATGGGTTAAGGTCAATTGGATGCTCCAAATTGCCCCATATAGAGTAAGTGTGTGCCCAGTGATAGATTGGCTTTCTGTCCTGGTTGTTTCTACCCGTGTCCAAAACGTTCTCCCCCTGGATGGACATGAGGAACCCCCCCGCAACCCTAATAGAGGATAAAGCGGAAGATGATGGATGAATCGTACACAACTATATGCGTCCATCTTGGAAGGAACAGTTTGGGGAAGGACCAGAGCACAAGGCAGGGTTCATAAAGACATGGCAGGTCAACATCAGAGCACCCAGTGCACACTCCCGGAGACGGGGAGGATACTAATTCCAGGTTTATGGCTCAGCAGGTTCATCATCTTCAGGTGTCTCTGTATTTATTTAAGGTGAGATCCCTCTTCAGCCCCGTGCTCTCCGTCCTGTGGGAGGTTCTCCGTCTCCCTGGTCTCTGTTTACTCGGCGTCTGATTGTGGAACGCTCGCTGCATCTGTAGATAATAACAGCAGCCCCTCACAGCAGGAGAGGACATCCTTTAACCCGCGTACTGCTGTGCATCACTGTTAGTTTTTAATCAATTTATTAATTTAGTGTGTGTTTATGGAAGTTGCTCTCCCTCAGGCCACGCTTCCCGTCTGCTGCTGAATTATTTACTGCAGAATCGCTCACGTGGGCCAAAAACATCTCAATACTTCATCCCTGTTCATTCACCCTGATGTTCTTACACAGAACCGCGGCCTGCTCTTCAGCCCCGCCTTCATCTCTGCGCTGATAAACATTAAAGGGTTAAATCAGACCAGCAGGGTCCTGTTAGAACCTTCAGCTCAACAAACTGCAGTTGACTTCACACTAACATCTTCATCTGAGTGAGTGCTGCGTTCCTCCTTCTACAAAGATCCAAAGATCAGGTTCTAAAGTCCACCGATCATCATGGACCAACCACCAAGTTCATCAAAGTGTTTTAAAAAGCTTTAATATCCCGAAGGAGGCAATCTATCACTGGACACACACTCACTTACACACACACACACTCTATATGGGGCAATTTGGAGAATTCAATTGACCTTGATCCATGTTTTTGGACTGTGGGAGAAAACCGGAGAATCCGGAGGAAACCCACACGGACACGGGGAGAACATGGAAACTCCACCCAGGTTATAATTCAAACCAGGAATCCCTAGCACTGAGAGGAGAACATGCTAAACCACTAAGCCACCGTGCCGCCCCCTCCTCCACCCAAGAGTAAATTATATTAAAATGTCATTATATGAATATTATAATGAGGTCATTAGATAAAACACTACATCACAGGAGGTCATTAAACATCGTAACGTCTCTCTCTATTTACATTTTAAAATCTTAAACCTGGACCTCGAGGACAAGCCTGGCTGATGCCTCCAGACTCGGGCCGAAATGGCTTGGGGCGTCAGAGGGTTCCTGCACCGAATCTAAACTTTTTGTAAGTCATGGTATCTCAGGGATCCTCATTAACGTCCCGTAAAGTTCTGCACACCGGGCGTCCTCGCACTGAGATGAGGGAGAACCCGGATGATTGGCTGAAACTGCGGAGACACTAATAATAGCCATGAATCATTAAAGATCCATGATTATTTGTTGGCGCTCTGGGTTCCTTCAGAGCACCGGGAGAGGCCCCGGACGCTCTGGCTGTGCGCTAATGATGCGAGTGTCACTTCGGTAAACAAGACTGATTCATGACTGAGATTAGATCAGAGTCCAGTAATGAGATTAGTTAGCAGGACGCAGGATTTACAAGAGCATCGTTTGTGTGGAGGTCAATTAAATCTGACACGTCGAGTCTCCGAGATGATCTGAGTTTCACGCACCGCTCTCGATACGGTGAACACGTGAGTTCATCCATTATCTTCTGCTTTATCCTCTATTAGGGTCGCGGGGGGGTTCCCCATGTCCATCCAGGGAAGAACGTCTCGGGAGCTGGGCAGATAGACCCAGGACAGAGCGCCAATCCATCGCTGGGCACACACTCACTCACACACACACACTCTATAGGGGCAATTTGGAGAACTCAATTGACTTGATCCATGTTTTTGGACTGTGGGAGGAAACCGGAGAACCCGGGGGAAACCCACGCAGACACGGGGAGAACATGCAAACTCCACCCAGATGGGGATTCGAACCGGGAATCCCTAGTGCTGAGAGGAGAACATGCTAAACCACTAAGCCACCGTGCTGCCATGGTGAACACATGAGTTCTGAAATTCATTTTCATTTCTAATTCTCAGATCTGTAGATGTGGGATTAGTTATTTACACTGCGTGGACATCTAACGCTGGCTTAGTGGTTTAGCATGTTCTCCTCTCAGCGCTAGGGATTCCCGGTTCGAATCCCCATCTGGGTGGAGTTTTCATGTCCTCCCCGTGTCTGCGTGGGTTTCCTCCGAGTTCAAAAACATGGATCAAGGTCAATTAAATTCTCCAAATTGCCCCTATAGAGTGTGTGTGTGTGAGTGAGTGTGTGTCCAGCGATAGATTGGCGCCCTGTCCTGGGTCTATCTGCCCAGCGCCCGAGACGTTCTCCCCTGGATGGGCATGTGGAACCCCCCCTGCGACCCTAATAGAGGATAAAGCTGAAGATAATGGATGGATGGACATTTAATGGTTGAACATGATGCTGCTCTAAATCACAGGTCTTCAGTGGAACCTGGATCTAACGAAGCAGCTGCTCCATCTGACGATCTTTGAACTCTTAAAATCTAAAACTTAAGAGGTACGTCGAAACTCGCAGTAAACTTTGAATGCGGGTTCCAGAGGGTCACTGCTGAGGGGTGTGATTTATCCGCGATCTGAACCAGATGTGAGATAGCACTAATCCATTTTTGTATTACAGATGCCTGCATTAGGGCGCCGTTAAGCCTTTTGTTCTTATAATTGACACTCTGTGATTAGAAGCTGTAATTTCCGTGCCTCGTTTCATATTAACGATGCCGGAACAGTTGGAAATAAAGGATTAATGGTGAAAGATGGAGGATTTATGAAGACGACGCAGCAGGAGTTCTCAGCGATAAGAAGGACGGGATTACGGGAGCTGAGACTCGCTGATACAGACACTCGAGGAGACGGAGACTCAAAGAAACCTTCACAGAGCTTTGTCTAGATTAATTATAATCCAGTGAACTTTCAGACGAGCAGAGAGAGAGATGTTGAGAGAAGAACATCGAGATGAGCCGCATTAGCGTCGTTATCATTCACACATCTGCAGAGAGAGGAGAGTAACCAATAACACCAATAACACAAATAACACCAATAACGCCCATAACCAATAACGCCAATAACACCAATAACCAATAACCAATAAAACAACCTGAGTTATTACTGCTGAGACTGTACGATATACGTTATATTTAACTAATATTACTAAATAAAACAAAAAGATGTCATTAATAAACATCAAAGAGCTTTAAAAAACCTTATACCTGTTGTTTGTACAGTTGTGAGTTGATTCTGTAATTAAAGGTCACTGCCGAGTGTTTGAGATTCAATTAAGAACCGAACTGAGTTCATAAAGTTTTAAATGTCGAAAAATCCCTGCACCATGGAGGTGTGTGTGTGTGTGTGTGTGTGTGTGTGTGTGTGTGTGTGCACAGCTCATTTCAGGTGTCCCAGTGAATCAATCATTTCATTTCAGATGGTTTACGGGGGTACGTGCAGTTCCATATCCAATCTCCAGCATGCACGGGTTGCTATGTCTAATTCCCAAATCCCTCATCAGTCTTTATCTGCACCCTTCGTCGCTCCACAGTCACACTTTTAGTCACCATTATTCCAGCCATCACTCATCTCCAGCCCCGATGAGGGACGTCGGAGCATATGCCGGTGGAGGATCCGCACATCTGTAAGCTGGGGTTAGGCGCGTTCTCTACGTTCCAGGGCAGCTGGTTGTTCCAAAAACGTACAGAGATATAAAGACAATTCGACAAGCGTATTAGACCTTCAAAGGTTTTGAATGTGTTCCAATAAAATTAGGTGTCTGTGCATCAGGAGGTGAGATAGAGAGATATACAGAGAACATACAGATGTGGGCCACTAGATGAGATATGATAAACACATCAGTCCACATCTGGATGCAAAAAGATATTACTGCATATATTCATTCAATCATTATATTTCACTTAGTAATCTATTAGGGTTGGAGGGGGGGGTTCCCCATGCCCATCCAGGGGAGAATGTTTTGGGCGCCAATCACCACTCTCACCAATCTCTCACCACACTCACTAATACAGACACACTCAATATGGGGCAATTTGGAGCGTTCAATTTACCACGTGTCCATGTTTTTGGACTGTGGGAGGAAACGGGAGGACACAGGGAGAACATGCAAACTCCACCCAGATTCTAAGAGATTCTAACCTGGATCTCCAGCGCTGAGAGAAGAACATGCTTTTCTCCTTTGGAATGAGGTGTGTGGGTGTGGCCCTGCTCCGGTGCATCGGTGGCCCACATCGCACATCTGGGCGCGGTCCCTTATTATTCAATGCAGCAGGTGAGCCAGATGAAAATGAGGGTTCCTGGTACCTCAGTGAGGTTCCTGGTACCTCCTCTTCATCGCTTCCCGTCAGGTCTGGAGGTTTGGAAGTCTCATACCTCATGATGGCGCCACCTGCAGGAGGTTGATCGTCTTCCCGGCTGGTTTAGAACTGGAAAGTAAAGCAGAAGTAGAAGTAAGAACTCGGCTCCTCCTCACGCTGCCTCGTCTTCCTGTGAGGTCAGCTGGACTGAATTCCGTTAATTAAGGTGGTGATTCAGATCGCTGACCGTCCCATCGTCCATCGTTTCCCTGCAGACTCGTTTATCTCCGATGCCTTCGCGTCTTTATCAGAGAAACTTGGAAACGGTGTTCACAGAAGAATAGGGCTTTAATAAAGACGATGACCGTTGCTTTGCCTAACTTTGTTAAATATTTAAATAGGCACGGTCATTTCCCGTCTCTGAACTGCGCTTAAACCCAGAGGGGGGGAAAGGCAATTAAGATTTAGTGAATCATGTAATTTAATCAGCTGAAATGAACGTTATTATTGAAGTGGACGATTGAAATATTCTTTCTTCTCTTTTCGTTACTGTAGAAAGACACCCCCCCCCCCCCATTAAATATGAAAAATTCTCGCCGAGTCCGTGAAAGGGTTCGAATAAACCACTTAACCTTCCATTCTTCCTGGGTCATGTGATTTACTCCAGAAGACTCGGCTGGAGGGGAATGAATGAGTTTAAATAATGGACAAATATTAGAATGAATAATCGTTCTATTATTTCCTAATGATAAGTCTGAACGATGCCGAGCGGCCGGCGGCCGAACGTGATCGGATCGATCTTTACAAAAATGAAAAATAATCAAACCATTTATTGGTTTTACGGAGAAAATAAAGGACGATATCTACCGGCTGCAGAAAAGAGCTGTATTTTTATATTAACGAATGATCCTGATATTGTTTTGTTAAATGCAGGGACAGGTCTAAATCCATACAGGAGCTTAGTCCAGAGCTCGGTCCTGTCAGTACTCTTGATTGACTGACCTCGGAAGATCAGAAAGGTTTTAGGATCACTACGGAAATTATTACAATGAAAGAATCTGCTGAAACTGCAAGCCACTTCAATTTAGATTAAATTTAAACTTAAATTTAAGTCTGTCTTATCTGTACAAGGACAAAAATAAACCAATAAACGATGATGGCTCATATAAATGAGCTAAAAAGACCTAAGAGAACTATAAAGGTGTGCAGAGGACGAGGAACGGTGTTGTAGATCAGAGAAATCAGCTGCTGATGTGACGCCGGTGTCTGACAATGTGACAGGTGTGATGATGGGTGATGTTATACACCGTGTTGTTTTGGGTGGTGTACCATGTGATGCAGCTATCAGCTGATGTCGGGTGGAGTAATGGAGTCGTTTAATGATTCAACACATTTAATGGAGTCATCACCGGGTTCGAGAAACAAGACTAAAGCAGCCAGATTCACCAGATAGAGGGAACTAGGATACTATCCATTTCACTCCCTCTGCTTCTCTCCATCACACACACACACACACACACACACACACACACACACACTTTTTGCTGAGAAGGCCACTATCTCCTGCTTTTAGATGGTAGATGATTGACAGGTCCACAGCCTTTAATAGGGTTTGTAATAGATTCCTGATGTCTGTCACACTTCTCTGGAGAGCCAACATGCGCGCACACACACACACACACACACACACACACACACACACACACACACATAAATTCAAGCACTTTGGCTTTGTGATGTCTTATCTCTGGCACTGCAGTAGGTCCTTCACAGGTCGAGGGTTTAAGAGGAGTTTATATAATCTACAGAGTGACATCATACCTTTACTTTAATAGACTTCAGAAAAGAATAATAATAATAAATAATAATAATTATAATAAATAATAATAATGTCTGATGAATTGATGATATTTAAGGTTCAAATCTCCAGATTTAATTCCAGATGTGAGATACATATACATTAATCAATAAGCATGAAGTGAGCCGATCACATGACTATAAATAAATTCATACAGTGAACCTACGTTACTGCAGAATGATTTATAATATCAGATCATTCTGAATAAGATCCGAACAAATCAAACCAGCCCATCAGGAACCAACAACCATGTCAGAGTCACTGAGGTCACGCCGTTCCCCGTTCTGCCAGCTGAAGCTATAGGACGGTATGATCACCCAACCTGATTGATTATTGACATAACATTTACATTTACATTCAGCAGACTTTATCCAAAGCAACTTACAAATCAGAACATCACAAGTCATTCGTTAGGGTATAAAAAGTATAAGGTGGTAGCTCAGTGGTCAGGGTGTTGGGCTATCAAGCTGAAGGTTGGCGGTTCAAATCCCAGGTCCAGTGAAGCTACCAGCATGGGTCCTTGAGCAAGGCCCTTAACCCTCATTGCTGCAGGGGGCGCTGTGATCAACTCTGTGTTCACCTTGTAAGTCGCTTTAGAAAAAAAAAAAGCGTCCAATAAATGACCAAATGTAAATGTAGGGAAGACCCAGCTACACTGTAGAACTATCAACCTGATCGCTGTCCTATCCCTGCACCCCAAGAGATGCGTTTTCAGATGTTTGTTAAAGATGCTTAGTGACTCCGCCTTATGGACAGAGTTGGGACGATGGTTCCACCCTTTTGCAGTGAGAATGAGCACCACGGTGAGGCGACGTTCATCAGATAAAGCTGTCTGAACGTCGTTAAACTCCAGCGTTATTAAAGTCAGTATTTCATAAAGAGGACACTTCTGAACAGCGAGGAGGACCAGGGTGAATAACAGCTGGATGAAAAGGAGCTCGTGCTTTCACAAGACTGTGACTATGGAAACTGATGAGCACTCACGGCCTCGTCTCGAGAGCAGAACCGCAAACATGCCGATAATTACACCAGTCCAGAGGTTCGTCCGTCCGTCCGTCCGTCCGTCCGTCTGTCTGTCTGTGCGTCATTAAAGATTAAAGGAGCTGTAGGTTCGTCTTTTTAACCTCTGCCTCGTCACTGTCGTATTACACAGAGCTGCTTATTCACAAGGTCAGATGTTTCAAATGAAGCCCAACTACCCCCCCCCCCCCCGAATGGGACAAGGGTATTTATTTTGGGCGGACTGCGGCCCCTGGGTGCGTGTGTATGATTAGCGTGTGCTGTGTGAATCGATGCCTCGGAGGGGACGGCTTTTTAAACAGGCCGCTGCGTCCGGATTAATGATCCGCGAGGACGGGCTTGGCTTTCGCTTGCATCAGGAAATCGATGGCTTCGGGAGCGGCCCACCCCGCGACGGACCGGCCGACCCGCGTCCGTATCTCAGAAAGACAGAGCGCCGGCCGGGTCCGGACGGACAGCGCGGCAATCGGTGGGGGATCCGCAGGAGGCAACCATAATGTCTGTTTCGAGGATTAGACCGGCCCGTCCCGTCTGTATGTCGGAAAGCTTTTGAGGGATAACCCATCAGAGCGGCCGGCGACGCCAGCGTCCGGGTCCCACATGGGGTGATGTGGGCTTTCAAACGGTCAGTTTAGATTTACTGACCGAATCAACAGTTTAGAACATCACTGAGGATACAGCTTTGAGAAGGTCCTAAATCTCTGGACCCTTCCACCTGGACCCCCCCCCCCCCACCGCCCACGTTGCTCCGATGTGATGTAACAAGAGCAATTATACACTTTATAGACAAAAGTATTAGGACATGTACAAAATCCCAGCTGATGAACCAGAACAGAGCTTATGATCCAGGTCATCTCACTTGACATCGGTGTCCCACCAGGTCGTCTTCTCCAAGTGAGCAGTGAGCAGCAGTTCAGCCTCTGTAACGCATCAGAGCTGACCCAAGGGTTCCAAGCCCTCTGATCCTCACTGTGTGGAGAACAATCTGAGAACATCAGTGCTGGAGACGTGTGGATTACACTCCATGAAAACTTACAGCAGCAGTTTTCTGGAAATAGGACCTTAAATGGAATATTATTCCAGGAGAGAAAATGCAATCAGCGTTTGGTGGAAATCTCATCGATTCGGTCGCCCGCTGCGTCCACACGCATTAGAGCGAGGTCGATCCGCTCAAGGCTAATGCGAGTGCAGCAGGGAGCCAATGACCAGACCGGGTTCCATTAATTAGCTGAGCCTCTCTGACACGGGAACGCCATCTGAATGGGACCTTCAGTGATCCAGTGGTGTCTCCATGGTGCACCATGAACAGGTATCAAGATGATCCTCTTTAGTAATGGTCCCAGAGGCGTCTTCTGCACCCCTCTCTCTGAATTCTCGTCCTTCAGTAATGGATTTCTCAGTTGTTAAATACAGTCAGTCCCATCTGGGTGGAGTTTCCATGTCCTCCCCATGTCCACGTGGGTTTCCTCCGGGTTCTCCGGGTTCCTCCCGCAGTCCAAAAACATGGATCAAGTCAATTGAGTTCTCCAAATTGCCCCATATAGAGTGTGTGTGTGTGAGTGAGTGTGTCCAGCGATAGACTGGCGGAGGAGGAGTCCCCCACTGAACCTCGGTCCTTCCAAGGTTTCTTCCTTAAAATAACAACATAACAGGGAGTTTTGTCTTGCCGCTGTCGCTTCGGCTTGCTCTTTGGGGGTTTAAAGCTGCATTGTGACGACATACTGATGTATACGCTCTATAAATAAATAACTTGAACTCGTTCCTTTATTCCGAACAGAAGTTGAAGGTGGTGTTTGAGATGGAGCTGCAGGAAGGTGTGGGCTGTCCCCTTTTAATCCCCTTTTAATTGTTGTCCTTCTTTTCTTACGTTTGCTGTTGAATTGTGATTACACACCTCGATTCCTCACAGTTGGAGTCTCGGCGCTGGAACGGCGACGAGCTCCCGTGTCGTTCTGATGGAGATTAATATTCAGCACTTTATTCTGCGCTGCCGGAGCATCTGGCACGTCACATCGTGCTCAGCGCTAATCAATCGTGTCCAATAAATCCTCCGCAGTGCTTACGGCACCTCGATGGACTCCCAGGTTTAATCACCCCGGACCGTCCTGACCCTCTGACGTGCCGCTGAGGTCACGCCTGACGCGCCGACCTTCCAAAGGAAAACTGTCAAAAACTTTGTCAAACCTCCGAAGAGTCCGTCTTCAAAACGATCAATGGCGCTGACGGCGGCCTTTTCTTCGAGCGCTGGGGAGGTGGCTCGCGGTGACACGCACCGATAATTCAGCCATCGATCACGGTGATGAGACGAATTATTGGCTCCTCGTGACATCTGCTGAATGATGAGAGCAAACCAAGATGGACTTCACTGAGCCTGACCATCGGCAAGGCGAGAGGTGTTATGACATCATATAGCTTGTTTTCATATATTCACAATGTAGTTCGTTATATTCGGTGATCCCATTAAGGGTGGCACTGTGCTCCCATCCATCCATCATCTTCTGCTTTAACCTCTATTAGGGTCGCGGGGGTGGGGGCAGGGGTTACCCATCCAGGGGAGAACGTCTCGGGCGCTGGGCAGATACACCCAGGACAGAATGCCAATCTATCACTGGACACACACTCACTCACTCACACACACACTCTATATGGGGCAATTTGGAGAATTCAATTCACCTTGATCCATGTTTTTGGACTGTGGGAGGAAACCGGAGATCCTGGAGGAAACCCATGCGGCCACGGGGAGGACATGGAAACTCCACCCAGATGGGGATTCGAACTGGGAATCCCTAGGTCCGAGAGGAGAACATGCCAAACCACTGAATTTACTTACTAAGTAAATTTAATTTAATGATATATATTTTTATTCTTATTTAATTTTAAAGAATCTTAAGATTGAGGAGGCTGAATGGCGTCGCTGGGGTTCGGGAGCCGGATGCGGTGGAAGCGGTGGATTTGTTTGGTTCACATTGCGTCATGCGAACCGTGGAGGGGGGGTGGGCTGATGGGGGGGGGGGGGGCAGCAGGACGTTTAGTTTCTCAAAGAAGAAAGAAGTGAAATGAACAGCAGATTGTTCCGAGTTCTTGGCTCTGAGAGGGATTTTTGAGGATTTATTTCTGGAGCGGTATTAAAGCTTCCATGAAAATGTCCCTGCGTTCATACATGTCCAACACCGAGCTGCTCTTTTCTCTTCTTCACGCCGCGCCTGTCCGATCAAAGAACCGTTCGCAGAACCTTTGTGAGTTCCGCCTCGACGCCGCGGTGCATTCAGAGACGTATCGACAGAAAATTAAAGAGATCTGGCAACCTTGGGCCGTGTGTCGTGAATGGCGCGCTTTGAAGATGCACTAAAAGAAGTTTCCAGTTCCATAATAAAGCATTTCATATCAGAGCAGGGATGCAGAAAATGCACGGCGGACACATCGGCGCTTTTGATCTTGGTTTTAATTAGAAGACTTTCAGAGCTGCTCCTCGAGGCTTTTGTAGAACAACATAATGCAGAGTGCGGATCGAGAGTGGACTCAGACGTGGTTTACATCCCGCCGTACGTTTCATCCACTCAGACTGATCACAGGACACAAAGAGGAAAACAATACGGACAGGACGCGCCGACGTCACGGAGCAGACGCAGACGCAGACGATGGTGTCAGTTCTCCAAACCCCGTGTTAGCAGACGGTGAGAGGAACCTGGAGCTGCTGGAGAAGTCCACACTGAAAAGACCATATTTATATATAAATAGTGGAAGGAGTGGACAGCTTCAGGTAGCTTGGCGTTCACGTTGCACAGAAGCTGTCATGGTTCTGCCACATTAACAACCTGAACAGAAGGCTCGTCAGCGTCTCCTCCACCTCCAACGCCTAAGAGACTTCAAACCCCCTCCTAGGTCCTCCTGCAGGACTTCTGCTGAGAGCATCCTCACAGAGAACATCATAACCTGGTTCAGAAACAGCACCCAGCTGGAGAGATGGTCTCTGCAGAGGCTGAGCGGGACATCTGAGTAGAACTTCCAGACCTCCAGACCATCTACAGGAAGCCCTGCTGGCCCCCTTTACTCTATTGCCTTCAGGACGGCGTTGAAGCATTTTACTGCTGGCTGTACGGCGGTGACGTAAACTCTGATTTGCAAATGAAAGGTCTTATATAAGGGCGACATGGCGGCTTAGTGGTTTAGCATGTTCTCCTCTCAGCACTAGGGATTCCAGGTTCCAGGAATCCCAATCCAAGAGGAGTTTCCATGTTTGCGTGGGTTTCCTCCAGGTTCTCCGGTTTCCTCCCACAGTCCAAAAACATGGATCGAGTCAATTGAGTTCTCCAAATTGCCCCATATAGAGTGTGTGTGAGTGTGTGCTCAGTGATATATTGCCCCCCTGTCCTGTGTGTATCTGCCCAGCGCCCGAAACATTCTCCCCTGGATGGGTAAGGACCCTAATAGAGGATAAAGCTGAAGATAATGGATGGATGGAGGTCTTACATCAGTTCTACACAGTAACCTGACTGAATCCTCTCCATCAGAGTTCATCAAACACACACACGGTTTACAGATACAAACTTCAAAAATAAATCTGATTCTGCTGAATAATTTGAAGTCTTAGAGCAGCCACGCCCCGCTGCAGAGACGCCGCTGACGTGTGCACGAATGGAAGTGAAGGCAGAGAATTGCGAGAGGAAACGTTTCTCAGAGTTTCAGTCAGATCTGGTTTATAGGCTCAGGATTAGCGCCGGATTATTAAATGTCAGCTCTTAACTCCAGTATGCTTCGTCTTTAGAGCAAATCGATACCGCTCATCTCTGATAAAAGGCGTCCAAGAGACACGGACGGTTCCTTCTTCTCTGTTATACTTCTCTTATCTCTTTTTCCTAATTGACTTTCCGGAAAAAAAGAAGAAAAAAAAAATTGTATGTTTATGAAGCGGATTCCATCATCTGCTGCCGTGTGCTGTGGAAAATCCCTGCAGATGATGCAACACCATCAGAGAACCAAGACACTCAGAGGTGATATGGCAAAGCTGTCGGAGTTAACGCTCCTCATTCCGTATCGAGCATCAGCCCAACAACTTCTTTAATAACTATTTTGCAGAGTTCGTATGACGTGCCAACAACCACGGACCAACCAACTCCAAAGATCTGCAGTAAGGATGCACCAAAGAAAGACGCCTTAAGCCCTTGGGCAGTCATGCTGGCCTTCCCCAAACTGTTCTCACAGTTGGAACTATTATTATTATTACTATGAGGCCTTCAGATGAATTAAAAACCTCTGCATAACATGAATCCAACATATCATGTGATCTTCTGTTGACACTTCAGTTCCTCACAACGACCTTTAAAGCAGCGGGTTCCTCCACCACGTCCACTCCACCTCAGTATCAAACCAAAACGTTGCCGTGTGGTGGTGCAGTGCTGGATGCATGTGGGCGGGGCTATATGTTAATGAGCAGGTGAGCAGGTTTACCTGTGGCAGCCTAATTCCTCAGACCCTATGAACCTGAGAATGATGCTTCATTTATTCATTATCTTCTGCTTAATCCTCTATTAGGGTCGTCGGGGGAGGGGGAGGCACTGGGCAGATACACCCAGGACAGGGTGCCAATCTATCACTAGGTACACTTACTCACACAAACACACACACACAGACTATGGAGCCATTTAAACCATTCAAATTGCCTTGAATCCATGTTTTTTGGACTGTGCTAGTAAACCGGAGAACCCGGAGGAAACCCACAGGGACATGGGGAGCACATGCAAACTCCACCCAGATTGAGATTGTGAGGAGAACATGCCAACCACTACGCCATAGTGCCACTTGCACCCCAAAATCAAAGCTTTAATCCTGAAACGAAGCTGAAGAACTAAAACCTAACCTTTTAAACCTGATTTAAAGATAAAATCTGATTAAAACATGTGAGGTTCCGGCTTTAATGTTAATAAAACTCAGCACAGGCCACCGTGAAGCTGCTGCATCCAAGTTTCTACGGCAACTGAATTATTAATAGGTGAATTTAATGTGCAGAGTGTTAATATAATTGTAATATAAATGTACGGCGCAGCGACATCTCCTACTTTATTATCATTACGTTTTATTAGCTCACGCTCATGCCGGCGGACTCGGGTTCGGTTTGCAAGAAGTGGGCGGGGGGGGGGGGGTCCATGCCCCTGTGATGACAATTGCCCCCCCCCC
>JAFMOD010000359.1:492780-511719 GCA_019802435.1 Corydoras maculifer
AGAGGCTCCACATAAAGGCGGCGTATAACGTCCATACCTCCAGGATGCAGCAGAACATGGACGCTGTGAGCAAGCTGGAGGACCTGGAGAAGCAGAAGCTGCTGCTGCAGGACAGGCTGGAGCAGATGAGCAGTGTTGTGATGAATTTAACGCAGGAGAACGTAGAACTGGAGAGGAGGTTCAGACACATGGAGGAGATGCATGTGATGGACCAGCAGAAGAATGAGGATTTGAGGCACAAGCTTCCAAGCGGTGTAGAGCCGGTGACGGAGCTCAGTGAGGAGTAGTGCTCCCAGTAGACTGGAGGAGAACATGCTGTAAATCAGAAGAATGACATCCGTTATTCTTGTTTCTCGTCACTTCCATTGTGTAAATGTTTTGCCGACACAATGCTCAGGCACCAGGGATGTGAGAACTAATAATACATTCATCAATAAAATAATAAAGTAAAGCACTCAGCGGGCCTCTGTGGACGTGAATCTCCATATTGCGTTCCTGACTTTCGGGAGGCTCTGAAATCGGCGCGGCGCTGTGGCGGCGCCCGCCGAGCCGAAATGCAAAGCGGGTGAATTTATGTAGGAATTTTAATTTCATCACTCACTTCTGATGCAACGACATTGCACGGTTTCCTCCTCTATGCAAATATTACTACAACTAATGATTATTCCTCCTTTCATCCACCCAACACACGGATAAAGGAACCAATGCCGGGCTCGCAGCGGACAAATCACGAGCCAGCGAAATAAAACGGCCTGGAGGAGCCGGAAACCAAATCAAATTTAATCAACACAATGTGAGAGAATCAATATCACCAATAATCTGCATTATATTAATAATGATCTTTTGGCTGTCCCCATAAGGGGGCGCTACAGGTGATCATCATTCATCACCTGTCAATTACTCTTTATCCATAAGGAACATGTGACATCACAGTTTATGCCAATAATCATGGGTCCATGATCTCAACCCCGTCCATCATCTGTGGGATGAACTAGAACAGCGACTCTGAGTCAGTGCCCTATAATATATACTTTGTACAATAGACACGCTCCAAAATCTTACCATAAGAAGCTTCATTCAGCTGATTTTTTACCTTCTTCTGGATTCTCCTGAAGAACAAAGTGCTCTTGATGTTCTGCCGCCAGGTCTCGGTTCTGATCCGTACAGAGAGGTGATGAGTCCACTCTTTGAAGTGGACTTCAGGTCAGGGACAAAGCTTCGAAGGTCGCCGATCGGCGGTACGGCGGCGAACACGGCGCACACGCCTCCACTGTCCTGAGTCAGCAGGTGGACCGGTTCAGGACGGAGATACGCTGAGGATGCGGTGACCTCTTCACTACGGCGCATCGCACAGCGGCGTCCCGCTCCGGATCCACCCACCAGACGCTAAATTAGCAGTCATGTCTGAAACTGCAGAATGAGCAAAACACTCCCGAATTCCCAGAGTCTCCCTGTAAAGTGAAAAAACAACATCTGGCTGCGTCCCGTAATTACAGTTTCACCAGCGTGATGGATCTCATTCGTCCGTTAATAAAAGAAAATAATTAAAGAGGAAGAAAACACGCTCTGATGCGCCGCAAACACAAACCCGCGGAAGAGGCCAACGTGATTCAGGATTTATTTAGGTCCGTGACTCTGAGAACATCCATCCTGTCCCAGCAGAACCAACTCCTTCTAATCTTCCAGATTAGAACCCCAATGCTGTCCCAACACGTCGGGGAGAAGAAGGGGATTCACACAACTCTAAATGTGGCGTGGTTGTTGGTACCTGATTGGCTGGTGGGCAAATTTCAGAAACTGATCTGCGGAGTACATACCCAGAGGTCAGGGGTCCAGGTAAAGATGCTCTGTTGGAGATCAGAGGAGGCCAGGCAGACTGGATTAAACTTGGCGAAGGAGGATTATGAGAACATCATAATGAGATACCATGGCAGCAGAACCCCACAGCAGGTCAGATTTGTATCCTCTAGGAACCTCACCAGGAACCAGCACTGAGGCTGCAGTTCACACAGAGTGGCACCAGCAGAAGATTAAAAACTGATGATCTGATGAGTCTGGATTTCTGCTGCAGCATTCTCATCAGAAACTGATCAAATCATCATGAAGCTATTGATCCACCCTGCCTTCCATCTGCACTTCAGACTGCTGGAGGTGTAATCACATTGTGGTGGCTCACTGGAACAAAACTGATCACCGTTTAAAGCCAATCACCACAGTGTACCTTCAGATGCTCCAAGTCTCAGAGCTGAGATCATCTCAGATCATCTCAGACTGCTCACAGAACTCTGATGTTCTCCACAGTCACCAGATCCACTGCTGGTCAACCTGGACCAACGTCTTCAGAACCTGCCTGAAAATCTCTACCATGAGGAACTGAAGATGCAGACGTTCTAAAGATAAAGAGGCGGTACCAGTTGGTCCCGTACATCCACAAAACTATGGATTATGGACCAACCAGAAGGTTCTGCATTAATAGAACCCAGAGGAAGCAGCGCAGATCTATTGACAGATTCATCTATGAGTTCTGATCTGATCTGATCCTTCAAAGTCCTAACTGCATGTAAATCTGACTCCACTGAGGCTTAACGAGTCTCATCCTATAGAAATTCCTCTCCACCCCTCGGCTCCTTCTCCACTCCTCCGTCTAGCCCTAAATTTTGGTAATGGCTCCGGAGTGCATCACGAATCCATTTCCGACCAGATGTATTTGCCGTCGAGCCGTAAATCCAATCATTTAATCATTTGTAACAAATGGAATATCAGCGGGTCGTTAACGAATTATGAGTTTGTTCCTCGTTTGGTGCTCACGCTTCATCATGAAGATGAAAGCTCGTAGCGGAAGCGATATTGTTCCTCCAACGAACACGGGCGCGTCTCCGCCAACTTTGCCGGCTCGCGTTTTGGGCACGTCGTCGGATCCGTTTAGAGCCAGAGAATTGCTGATGGAGAGATTGGACGCCGTGAGTCGGACCTGTCAGAACATGCTGGAATCCGTCGTGTGATTGTTATTCAGAATATTGCTTTCACATCATGAGATCTGACGAGGGACAAAAAGCTGCCATCCACCGAGGCTCCATTTCCAAACAGACAATTTTCTCCCGGATCTGTAGATCATTTCATCTGAGAGGTTCAGCACGTCTTCATGTGAGCCTCAGGTTTTTAAACAGTCCGCTTCACATTCCGCTTCACTAATACACGAAAGCAGAGCTTTATTTATTTCCCATGGGTCACTTCTACCTTCTCTCACCTCACCGTCCACGTAGAGCCTCCGCCGTCCCACGCAGAGTCACAGCAGGTCATATTTAAAAAACTTTTTTCCAAAGCGGGGTTTGGGGTCGAGTAAGTTCAATTACATCATCACAAAGCAGCTTTACAGAGTTATAAACCTTTAAACCTCCAAAGAGCAAAACCAAGAGACAGCGGCAAGACAAAACTCACGGTTATGATATCTTAAGGAAGAAACCTTGTGAGGACCGATGCTCAGTGGGGGGCTCATCGTCCTTGAGCGGCCGGGCAGCAACAACAGTGCAGGATAATATTGTACAGATTGTGTGGTGATCATGTGACCCGTATTTAACAACTGGAAAACTATATGTAAGTCCATTAAGGGGCGGCACGGTGGCTTAGGGGTTAAGCATGTTCTCCTTTCAGCGCCAGGAATTCCCGGTTCGAATCTCCATCTGGGTGGAGTTTGCATGTTCTCCCTGTGTCCGCGTGGGTTTCCTCCGGGTTCTCCGGTTTCCTCCCACAGTCCAAAAACATGAATGAAGTCAATTGAGTTCTCCAAATTGCCCCATATAGAGTGTCTGTGTAAGTGAGTGTGTGTCCAGTGATAGTCCTGGGTGTATCTGCCCAGCGCCCAAAATGTTCTCCCCTGGATGGGCATGGGGAACCCCCCCACCATTGAAAAGTCCATTAAGGGGGTCCTTAATTAATATCCAATTAATATCCAGGTTCCATCCAGTAACGTAGTGCTTCTGCAGAGCCATGGATGAAGATCTGACCACACCTCCAGGAAATGAGGCCACACCTCAAAAACCCCAGCGGAGTTTCAGGATTGACCGTTTTTTATATTCACAGACATTTAAATCGTTTAAACTTTCACATGATTCTGTATAAAGTCAAAATGAATGGGTGGGGGGGGTGGCGGGGGGGAAATTCGGCATGGTGCAGATGAACGTTCCTCTGAGGTTCTCATCTCACAGAACTTTAATAACTCCGTGTTTATCATCAGCGCTTCATCCCTGGAGCTCGGTCTGGGTCAAGAACCGGTGGAGGACAGCGGGGCTTTACACACAGCTCGTCCTGGAAACGTGGCAGAATTAGGAAAGATAATCAATCATCGTGATCGAGTGTTGGGTAACGTTCACCCCTCGGTCCGGCCTCCACAGCTCGGGTGTTCTAAATGAGAACTGGAACTTTGAAACCCTCGGTTCCACTTCACAAGGTCTGAGGCGTCGGTGCTGAAGGTGAGACGGGAGCTTTGTGGCGGTGGGTTGTGGACATGATCTCCATACAGGTCCCTCCCCACCGATGTTCCACATTGGGGTTTGAAACTCGGTTCCACTTCTCCACAGCGTGTCAGTATGAGACCGCGGATCCGTCGCCGCGGGTGATTTGTCCGTAGCCGGCGTCTTCTGCAGTCTCCTCATGAAGACGCTCATTTACGAAGTTTAGCTGCGATTAGTCCATTAATTAAATTACCTAGCCGAGCAGTTGATTTACAAATGCCTTCCCTTCAATCTCCCGCACAGCAGGGGCCGCCACCAACGGAGGGAGCCGGGCGCTCGTGCATTTCAAAAGGACCACGGGGAAAGATAAACGCCGGGACACCGGGAGCAGGACGGAGAGGACTCCAAGAAAAGAACCGAAAAACAAAATGAAGAACGCTAATGGGTTTGGTGTGTCGCCCCCCCCCCCTGCCCCCCGCCCACAGATCTCAGAGTGAGCTGCATTAAAGCCGGTGCGGTGGGACGAATGGGGATTCAGACTGTAACCAGAAAAATACTCATATCGTAGGACCGCCGTTCAGAGATCCAAAATGCTTCGGTTGTCTTCAGATGTCAGGGTTCCATGCACACAGTCGAGGCCTCCAGAACCAGAACCGGAACCAGAACCAGAACCGGTGAAACATTCCCAAAATATCTGTCCCACTTTATTCAGGTATAGATGGACAGCAAGGTCCGACACCGGGGTATGCTGTGTCCACAGGTCCACAGTGTCTCTGTGGGGGGTGGGGTAATGGAGTGGGGAGGTTGTTGACATTTACCAGGAACAGATGACATCATAATAAATGCATATTAATGAGTCAAACACTTACAGGTTTAATTAAAGGTTAAATTAACGAGTAATAAAAAGCCGTGCGTCTTATTTTCATGTTGAAGTGGCATAAATTAAAGAACGCCAAACGAACGTCGGCAGATGACGGCGCGAGCTTCTGACACGCTGCTCTTTTCGCGTTCTGCTTCGTGACTAAACGACGCGGCTGATTAAAATGTATTTATTCCGTCGTCCTAATTGCGCTCTGTCTTCGGCAGTATTCGGGACGAGGCCGTTTGTGGTTTGACCTGCTATTTGAATAAGTTAATGCGGCCCGTTTGTTGGGTGGAAGGGGGACGGGAGCCTATCTGTTCCACGCAGGCGGCTCAGGAGAACGCCGTGGCTTTTCATGTGTGGCGTGGTGAAGGTGCCATTCTTCTGCGGACGGCGTTATCGGCGTTGCGGACGCCGACAGCCCTGGTCCCCATACATCACCACGGGGAGAACGCGGGGAAGGGAGCCAGCGCCGCGTCCGTCTCCGACCTCGGAGCTTAGGCGGATGCGTTTTAATATTTCGCATGATGCCGCCTTTGTGTCGTCTAAATAAACATGGAGGATTAGTGTACAGCAACCAGACGCCGTCCACGCCCCGCCGAAGGACGCCCAGGGTTCACGCCGGGTTTTCAATTTGCTGGCTGTAAATAAATAAATACGGAACAATTTGAACAAAGCTAATCCATCCTGACGCGCCGTCATACGGCAGGTCCAATCCGACAAAAGACTGACATCAGACTGCGGGATCACAGGGAATCTATTTCAGATCACGGGAAAGCAGGACGCTCACGAGCAGTTAAACTGACCGTATGAACACAATGCCGCCATCACAGCAGGACATTAAGGGCAAAGGTTCATGGCAAACTTCTGAGAGCCTCGTCCATCCAAAAAAAGAGGGCTTTCATTTCGGTTTGTTAGGAAAATACTCCACACCCTGCGATTCTTACATCAGTCGGGGTTTTTTTTATGTGCAGAGATGCTCATGATGCCCGACAGCTTCGTAATGAGATCACGTGACTCACGAGGGCCGTAATCAGCGGGATGGCTTTTAAAAAGCTTTTAACATTTTAATAGTAGAGATTATAAAGCAACATGAAGAAATGACGGACGGGCAAAAGGTGCGGGTGCTTCGCTTTTTACGGCCGTTGGAATTGTGACCTCAGCGTCACTAAATCAGGACAGCCTGCTCGCGAGATCCCATTCTGGGTTTTTTCTTCCAACTGTATTTTAAAGTTCTGGGTTCTTGCGACCTTAAAATTGTAAAAATGCGAAGACGATGTCGCGGCTGCACTTCTAAAGACGTCTGCGGTCCACACGAGTCCTGCTTTAGAAGTGGTTGAATAAAATGGTAAACATTGCTTTAAGCTCGAGTGTCCAGCATCATCAACGAGGACAGAGGACGATGGACTTTATTAACAGCAAAACGAAAACGAAAAGCCACTGAAGGGAAACTGAAGGGTCCAGAGACAGGACAGGGCCAGTAATGGTAAAATAGCCCACTATGGGGTCACAAAAAACCCTAAATAAACTAAACTCGTCCCATACAGACTGAGGTCCACCATCAGGAGAACACTGAAGAACGAGACATATGGAGAAAGCCACTGATCCACATGGACATCATTGGACAAGGTCGTTTACATCAGGGGTGTCCAAACTTTTTGCAATGAGGGCCAAATTCCAAAGTAAATATCCTGGGGGGGGGGGGGGTGGTAGCTCAGTGGCCACGGTGTTGGGCTATCAATCTGAAGGTTGTGGGTTCAAATCCCAGGTCACAAAGTTACCATTGTGGGTCCTTAAGCACGACCTTCGACCCTCAATGCTCCAGGGGGCGCCGTGGCCGACCCTGTAAGTCTCTTCACATTTACATTACATTTGGTCATTTATTGGACGCTGTTATCCAAAGCAACTTACAAGGTGAACACAGGGTTCCTCACAACGTCCCTGGAGAGGGTTAAGGGTCTCGCTCAAGGACCCACACTGGTAACTTCAGTGGACCTGGGATTTGAACCCACAGATTGATAGCCCAACACCCTGACCACTGAGCTACCCCTGCCCTCTTTAAAAGCATCTGCCTAATGACCAAATGTAAATTTAATGTAGGTTTATTTGTGTCCTGCCGCCGGTCAGCGCTCCCTGTGAGGATGTTCCGTGTTCTCAGAACTGAGAACGTTCCTGAGGTAAGAGAGGACGTGGGGACAGAACCAGGTTAGGAAGTAAAGACTGCGGGAACGGAGCCGTCCATAAGAAAACGAATGAATTTGACCTCATAAAGCCCTCACAGCGCTCTGCTTTCTCATTAACATGGAGGCAGCAAATTAACACACGGCGGAGTCAACGTCTACGAGATGTTGTTCATCGATCTCAATTATAGAATGAACTAATATTTACCGGGGGTGGGGGGTGCGGGGGTGGGTGGGGGGGTATGTTACTATGCAGAAGGGAAACAGTGGGACGGGCCACACATTTTATTCCCTGACCTTTATCAGGACTAAACTTACTCCTTTAATTTATTACGTGCCAACAACACCAACAGAACCGGACCATGGATCTGGACGGTCTGCTGAATCAGGCTTTCTTGATGACGTGGGCGGCTGGGCGAGTGTGTGGTGGAGGCCACGTCCTGTCCTTGTGAAATCCTCCACCTACCTGAGCACGGTTACTGACCATGTTCACGCATTCATGGAAACGTCAAAGCAGGATGATTCAGTTTAAGGTGTTGACTCCGCCTCCAAACCCCCTGGATCTCAATCCAGTCCAGCATCTGTGGGATGTCCTGGAGATAACCTCTTAGATCCACCTCAGTGTTCTCTATAGTTCTCTATATTTTACGATAAAGATGCCGCATGTTCTCCAGCGTTCTTTATAAATACTGCAACCCTCAAATCCTTGTTTCAACAACTAGAAGCTCCAAGTTCCTCCAAGCAGCTGAGGAGCACTCTGAAAATGAAAATAAGCGATGGCCAGAAGGAAAAAACGGCTTCATGTAGATCGCTTTGTTCTCAGGAAACTGTTTCATTAATAGAATGATGTAAACAGCGATATGAGATCTGAAAGATGAACTCAAGGTTCTGAATGAACTTCTCTAGTAGAAAGATACATCTGGACCTCCAGTTTAAGGGTAAAAGCTGGAGAGGTGGTGGATCTCTGTTCCGCTGTGCAGCAGAACCTGTAGAACAACCTTCTCCACATTCTCAACACAAAATTCAACTTTCGAAGTGGACCAATGAACATCGTCTGAACTTCTTTTGTTGTGTTTCTGTTTGAAGGTGTAGAGCGCGAGTCGGGGTGTTGATGAGGAACCGGCTGAAGTCTTAACTGATCGGCGTCAAGGTCTGACTTCCTTCCACGTTTTCAATTAAAGGGTGAGGGCAGGTGCTTCAGAAAGAGACGTGTCATCAGAAGTTCTGTGAAAAGACTGAGTGTCTCAGCAGGAACTGGACCAGTCCACCATTTAGAGGAGATGAAAGATACGGCGTGAGATCCGGCACCATGGTGAGGTGAAAGCACCGGGCGGCGGTCGCCAGCCAGCCGCTGAGCATCTCTGAAAATTACACTGAAGGTCACAGAGAGCAGAACCAGCGGTCATCCTGCGGCCCAGAGTCCGGACCTTGTACTGACTCAGTAATGAATCACGAGAGCTTTTCAAACACAGGTGAGCGGCGGAGGTCACATGGTCCAGGAGGAGAGACCGGCGAGCGGTGACCTGAGGGCTGTGATGAATCCAGGACAGCAAGAGGGTTTGGACTGGTACCCTGGTGTTAGAAGAAGTCATTACAAACAGTGTATCCCCTGAAGTGACTGTTTTTAGAAATGTGGATGTGTAAATAATGATTACGGTGATTTTCTGTTCATTAATTAACGTTAAAGCCTAATTATATACGACAAACACACTGTTCTTATTATTCCACTCTTTGCCAGCGTTCTTCTCTCGAAATTTTCAAGCCATCAACACAATTTTGGCAGTATGCATCTGATCCGTTGGTGAGATGAGTGCTTGTACAATATGGAATTTATAGACATTCCCATTTTTCCGGCCAAAATTCCCATTCGGTTTGCATTACGGTGATGTTTGAAGTTCTGAAACTTGGCCGATTATTGCGCAATAAAAACGAAAATTGCCGTATTCAGAGATGTCTGCAGCCAGACCGGCCCTCTGAAATCGCAGAGTGATCGCACTCTTAATTCCCTCCTGATCACTCTTCGAAGTTGGCTTAGTTCATTTCCTATTGGAAAAATAAGCTATTCAAAGTGGCGTCACTCGGTCAACTTTTGAGCTACGAACACGAAATTCGCCACGTCCCGAGTGTTCTGCAGAGACACTCATCAGCTACAACCTCAGACTGATCGCACTTTCTCTTGCATTCCTCCTTCTCACCCCCACTACACTCCCCCCCCCCACTGCACGTAGAACAAAACTCCTCGAAAACCATTACAGTTTGCAGCACTCACATTTTCTTCAGTAAATGCACGTCTGTAGTTAATACAGTCATCCTACATGCCTTAATGTTTTAATTGGAGGTACTGTTGCTCCAGCGCGCCTCTGTAATGAGGTAACCGCATGGTGCTGCAACATCGAGCTGAAGAACTCTGAGTGTTCTGCTTTGATTTTGCACTGCCATCCTTCATTCTTCACTTCATCATAAAGGTTGGGTTTAAAACTGCAGCGTCAGCGATATTAACAGCACTACCACATACGGAAGTCTGTATTCATGTGGCGCTCATGTGGGGTTCTACTTAGAACCCAGCCGTAGGACAAAGGACTCAAGAGGAGTTAGATACGTGCACGGGTGCAACCAGCAATCATTAACAGCACGGCTGCAGGGCTGCAGGGCAGGTTCCACATAGAACCCTAATTGTTTACCTTAAAGCAGGTAATCATCCCGGTGCCCTTTGAACCCCCCCCCCCTTCCCGTACACACGGTGTGATCATGTATCATTAGTGTGTGTTTTTATACTTTGGGTTTTGTGGAACAACCTCCTAATAAAAGGCTCATTATTCCCAATTACAGCTCTCCAAACATCCATCATACAGCGGCGTGTGAAGCACGAGCTGAGGCATCATTTAGAGAGATGCGGAGGTGAGAGGGACTTTAACATCCATCACCAAACACACACTGACATCTGTATGTGGATAATGTGCGTCTGTGTGTGTGTGTGTGTGTGTGTGTGTGTGTGTGTGTGTGTGTGTGTTTCATAATGAACACATTTGTATTGAATTTAAGTGATTTAAAGATAAATTACAGCGCAGATGAAATGAGTTTTGTCACATTGGAGGTTTTTCTCCGTCCTCCTGCTCCACCTGCAGGCACATGGAGGAACTGCGCCACCTCCGTCCGTCTTTTTAATAAACCTCCAGCTCAAGCATTTTCACTCGGTCATAAAGCTGGAGATGATCTAATTTATACATAATTATCCATAAACTCAATTTACTTGAACTAACTTAGCACTGCTACTTTTATAGCTTCCGTTTTCTTTATAAAGTTAAAATTAGAAACATAACCACCTGCAGGATGGAGGAGAAACGCGTTTAATTCTGTGGAGCAGCAGACTGACCTGCAGCGAGGATTAACAGGACGTGCATGTTCCATTTACAATGTTCTACATTTCTGCATCAATGAGACCTAAAAATTCAATCATTAAACGAGTCCTTAATGAAAGTGATCAAAGAAATACATCCATCCATTATCTACAGCTTTATCCTCTACCAGGGTCACGAGGGGGAAGGGGGGTGTTCCCCATGCCCATCCAGGGGAGAACGTTTCGGGCGCTGGGCAGATATACCCAGGACAGGGCGCCCATCTATCGCTGGGCACACACTCACACACACACACTCAATTTGGTGAACTCAATAGACTTGATCCATGTTTTTGGACTGTGGGAGGAAATAGGAGATCCTGGAGGAAACCCACGCGGACACGGGGAGAACATGCAAACTCCACCCAGATTGGGATTCAAACCGGGAATCCCTAGTGCTGAGAGGAGAACATGCTAAACCACTAAGCCACTGTGCCGGCCCTCAAAGAAAACCAAATCAAACAAATAAGACAATAATTACGTTACCCCTGGACATTATTAATGACCTAATGGAGATGATTGGGTGGGGTGGGTTGGCTGTGTGAGTTTGGTGTGAAAGAACTCCACTCTCAGAATAGTTACAGCCAATCAGCATGGAGTAAAAGCGAAGCGGCTGTGGGCGTGATGTGTAGGTGTCCACGTAGTTCTGTAGTTTAAATGAAGACGTCTTTAAAGTGCAGTGTGATGTCTTTAAATACCAGCATTATTAAAGTCAGTATTTTATAAAAGGACACTTACGAACATTGATCAGGATGATGGATGAAAAGAAAGCTTATATCTTTAGAAGACTGTGACTATGGAAACCGATGAGCGCTCATTTCCTCGTCTCAAGAGCCGAACATGCTGACAATTACACGCTCCAGAGGAAGAGCGATGCACTCACGGGTCTATATGTTTTTATGGGTTCATGTATACATGACCTAATCATAAACCAGTGTGTTCTGCTCAGCCAATGGCACGGCTGGAAAGGACAAAGCTGCAGATGGCTCGAGTGATCTATAATACAGAAGACACCGGGTGAGACACAACCATAGCACACGACAGGACATGACCATAACGCAAAGCAATGTTCCAAAAGTGGGACATTGGGAAAAGCCGGGTTTTTAAACATATAGAGGTTAGTCACATGACGGGAAGACACAGCTGAACCGGATTTAACGAGTTTACCAAGAAAAGGGGATTAATTACCAGCTGCAGCAGATCTACACTAATGACAAACAGGGTCCAGACAATAATGACAATACCACATGATGAGACACAGAGTTTCATCCACAACCGTCCTCTTTAAAATAATCAGAAACACTATATGAATGTGAACTATATGAACACTATATGACCGTAAGGCAGAATCACTGAACAGTTTTATGAAATTACTGAAGACGCATCTCTTCAACTGAGACCTGTTGTAGAAAAAATAAAAATATAAAAATAAAATAAAAAAATTTTAAAAGGGAGGTGGGGGGAGGGGGGGTGCAGCATCAAATAACAATCAGGTTTGATGATTTTACAGTGGAGTTGGTCTTCTGCAGAACTTCTGACTGTAATGTTCTCATTTGGATAAAAGCATCTGCTAAAGGACTAAATGTAAATGAAAATAAATATATAAATGTTGGTTTGTCAAAAGGTGGCATGGTGGCTTAGTGGTTTGGCATCTCAGCACTAGGGATTCAAGGTTCGAATCCCCATCTGGGTGGAGTTTCCATGTTCTCCTCGTGTCTGCGTGGGCTTCCTCCGGGTTCTCCGGTTTCCTCCCACAGTCCAAAAACATGGGTCAACTCAATTGAGTTCTCCAAATTGCCCCATATAGTGTGTGTGTGTAAGTGAGTGTGTGTCCAGCGATGGATTGGCGCCCTGTCCTGGGTGTATCTGCCCAGTACCCGAGACGCTCTCCCCTGGACGGGCATGGGGAACCCCACCGCGACCCTAATAGAGGATAAAGAGGAAGATAATGAATGAATGAATGAATAAATGTTGGTTTGTCAAGAAAAACTTTTTAAAAGGTCGTGCTTAGGTTTGCAGGGAGGTTCTCCTCAGACGTCGGGCTCTTTGTAAACGTCTTGATGGGTTTGTTTTATGTAGTTATTGTGATTGTGCTTATGCAATCTATCTATATTGTATTGTATTGTACACATATCTGTCTACTAGACTGCCAAAGACAATTTTCCATTTAATGTAAAATTAATGGACAATAAAGTTTTATTCTATTCTATTCTATTCTATCCTGATTGACTGAGTGTGTACCAACAGTGTGATGTTATTCCAATAAACTTGATCAGCTGCTTTAAATGCTTTTAAACTGGAGGTCAGATCTTCTCTCCCAACATCAGGACCACCGTCTGTCGTCCTAACTCTGAATGAATCGGTGATTCAGATCAGCCGGTGGTTCAGAGTCACTTCCTCCTCACGCTCTGAGAGGACATTGTTCTCTTACTGTGTGGGAGTCATTCCATTTACACTGTATTTAATGTTGTTTTAGCAAATACAATATGTTAATGTCCCTCTCTGGGCCATGTGGAACCACATAAATTATTAGACATGAAACAGCATATGCATGCTCACCGTCACGCTGCTTGTGGCTTCAAAGGACTCGGAGGAAATGCCACGACAGATGAACGAGAATAGGACGAGCAGATGACCACCATCTGGGAAAAAAAAATAAAAATGAGCCTAAACCTGGGCTCCGGCCAGAGGGACGTGATGAACAAGCTGATTACAGAGCCAGGCTGGAACATCACCCAACGTTCTGCTGGGATTAGACCGGCGTCTGAAGTGGAACCAGTCAAAAATAATAAACGAATGTCAGCTCGCACGGCGGGGGATTCCACAGCACAGCCCCAGAAACAGCTAAAGTAAAAATAAGATGTTATTTTAGGGAGGGACTCGGTCCAAACACTAATCACAAAACACGGAGAGATGGAAACTGGGTGTGACGCCACCAGCTGATGAGGAAATGTGCATCAATTAGTAATAACGATCCATCTGGTTCCCACAATGCTGTGTGTAAGTCTTTATGATTTGGCGAAATGCAAAAATTATTATGAGTGAACGACGACGCTGAAGACATTATTAAAGATTTACAGAAGGAACGACGGCAAGTCCTCATTTATTTTAGAGATTCAACAGTTTGAACACATCGTAGACGTCAGATGGTTATAAAATAAAATGAATACAAGGCTCTATAAATCAAAACCTCGTTTTATTGAGTGAGTTACAGCATGCGTGTCTAAATGTGTTTTTTTTATAGAACACAGAGCCAAGTTCATTAATAAGACGAGATTTTTTCAGTAAATTGGATTATTTCAGATTTAATTGGAGGTTTATATTATTATTTTATAAATCTGCTCATTAAAGGGATTCTCTGCCGGATTCTGAACTGGATTCATGTGGCGGCAAAATAAAAGTCTCTGATTCTATAGACCAGCAGTTATTTTTACTGTTCTGGGGATTTTGGGTAGAAGAATCAGATGAGGCGCTTCATCCTAATTAAATATTCTAAATTAAATATATATATATCCTTTTTCATTCATTCATTCATTATCTTCCACTTTATCCTCTATTAGGGTCGCGGGGGGGGGTCCCCATGCCCGTCCAGGGGAGAACGTCTCGGGCGCTGGGCAGATAGACCCAGGACAGGGCGCCAATCTATCACTGGACACACATTCACTCACACACACACTCTATATGGGGCAATTTGGAGAATTCATTTGACCTTGATCCATGTTTTTGGACTGTGGAAGGAAACCGGAAAACCCGGAAGAAACCCACGCAGACACGGGGAGAACATGGAAACTCCACTTAGATTGGAGATTTGAACCGGGAACCCCTAATGCTGAGAGGAGAACATGCCAACCACTAAGCCACCGTACCACCATATATATATTTATATATATAATATATCAATAAATAAAAGTCTGATCTCAGAGCAGCTTACTTTATATTAATGATGTAAATATGTAAAGAGAAAAGCAGCGCACTAGAGCAGGGATGGTGGTGACTGTAGGACCATCTGCTGTGGCACTACAGTGACTCCCTAAAGTGTGATGTCAGTCCATCTGACACACACACACACACACACACACACACACACACAGTGCTCGGCATTCACACTTCTTATAGCACCTCCATCTCTGGATGTGCTGTGAGCTTTTGCTTTCTTCCGTGCCGTCTCACACCCCGCTCTCTGATGAAGGAGCTGCTAATGCATTACAGGAGCAGAGCATCCGTTACATCAGCAGTCGGGGGACCTTCCTAAGAGACGCGTCTTCCCTCCGTACTGTGGAGATGTGGAAATTAAGGATTTACCACAGAATATCACCATCCTGTTGCACACCATCAGCTCCTACCATCACCTGCCCCCTGGTGAGCGGACAGGGTTCCTTCTTCTACACGCCCATGCAACACACTTCACTGTGGGTTCCACTTCAGGTTCATGCTTCAGAACTGAACATCATATGAATAAATGAGGACACACTTCTGATATAATGAATCCATGACTCCATGAGAGTTCTTCACTTTCTCCGAGCTCCTAATACGTCCCATGAGCAGGTCGGTTCATGGAGGTCATGTCCATGCAGGACGAATTTGCTCCCTGTGTTGGGCTCGTTTAAGGTCATCAGATTTAGGACGTAGTGAACTGAATGAGACGATGAACATCATTTCTGAAGGACGGAAACCATAAAGGACAAATCTGTAATGAAAATCTGAATATTACACTTTAATTAGCAATATGTAGTTTTTTCCTGGCAACAGTTCTGATGCCATACGACCTGATCTCTGATTTGTCCTTTTGTGTGTGTGTGTGTGTGTGTGTGTGTGTGTGTGTGTATATACATATCTATTATCTTCCGCTTTATCCTCAATTAGGGTCGCAGTGGGGTTCCCCATGCCCATCCAGGGGGGAACGTTTCGGGCGCTGGGCAGATAGACCCAGGACAGGGGGGCAATCCATCACTGGACACATACTCACTCATACACACACTCACACAGGATAGAGCAATTTGGAGAACTCAATTGACCTTGATCCATGTTTTTGGACTTTGGGAGGAAACCGGAGAACCCGGAGAAAACCCACGTGGACATGGGGAGAACATGCAAACTCCACACAGATTGGGATTCGAACCGGGTATCTCTAGTGCTGAGAGGAGAACACACACACACAGACACACACACACACACAAACACACACACACACAAATATATATATATATTTCATTACCTGACCTGATTTATTTTTACTTGAACAATTCACCCATAAAAAAATAACCTATTATTATGATTATTATTATTATTCATTCATTCATTCATTCATTATCTCCCGCTTATCCTCTACTAGGGTCGCAGTGGGGTTCCCCATGCCCATCCAGGGGAGAACGTCTCGGGCGCTGGGCAGATAGACCCAGGACAGGGCGCCAATCCATCGCTGAACACACACTCACTCACACAGACACACTCTATATGGGGCAATTTGGAGAATTCAATTACCTTGATCCATGTTTTTGGACTGTGGGAGAAAACCGGAGAACCCGGAGGAAACCTACGCAGACACGGGGAGAACATGGAAACTCCACCCAGATGGGGATTCGAACCGGGAATCCCCAGCGCTGAGAGACGAACGTGCTAACCACTAAGCCACCGTGCTGCCATTATTATTATTATTATTATTATTATTATTATTATTATTATTATTATTAATGACTTTTGGCTTTTTGCAGTAATCCAGAGCTGTGTTAAGCAGTGCGCACTACTCCAGCACCAGGGGCACGTCTCGGTTATGGACATCTTGACCGAATCTAAACTGATAAGCAGTAAATTCACTGAGAGGCTGAAGGAGAGAAAGAGCTTCAATCTGTCCCTCTCATCTCCCGTTTAATGGTGTCAACATATGAGAAAAGGTCTGGAGTCACGTATCGCGGGCCCTCTCACCTTCATCCCTGTGAGGTAATTGCAGACACGACGTGGGTTCTTTCTGCAGAAAAGAAAGAGCCGAGAAATGGGAAGCTCAGTTTCAATCCACTTGACCAGGCGGGTCGAGAGAAATAAATGACTTTCCCCTGACCGAGGCCGTCTCCGCCTCGTCCGCCTCGCCCGCCTCGTCAGGTGCAGCCAAGGACACGGAGAGTGCGGTCCTACTACAGAGAGAGAAGGCAGGAGAAAAGCACCTTGTATTGCAGGCTCTGTTGGTTTTCAGAAGGAGGTCGCGGGTGAAACTTCCTTCTGATGTGTCTTTCAGAACATCGGTGCACCATCACACTGCAAAATGGCTAAATAATAATAACAATAAAAATATTTTCTGCTCTACTGCACTGTATATGTTCAACTGACAAAGGTTCTCGATCCTACATGGTCTGGAAGACCACCATGGTCATGGTCAGATGAGGTTTTGAGTGTTTTTTGGTTAGAAAGGAAACGTTTCTTATGCCAAAGATAAGAGGACGCATCCAAAATGTTATTAGGAAAAGTGCAAAAGCCAGCATCTGTCATGGATCAGAGCAGAGGGAATGAGTGACGTCTTTAACGCAGGAAAGCCATCATCATTTCATACGGACATTATTATCATTTTAATGAGAACGGACCTCACAATGAGTCTCTTCTGTTCCGCTGGACATTCACACGATGATCAAAACGGTTCGAATGATCTGAGAGGTTTGTAAAACGTGCAGTGGGCGTCGGCTTCGAGCGGATTATCAAGATCACACACTCTGGTTTTCATTAGACTTTACAAAGTGCCTCGCTGTTTTCGGTTGAACACTGAACAGAAATGCAGTCACTGATCTACAAAAAAACAAAAGGTTCTATGAGCTTCAGGCAGGTTCATGAAAGGCATGGGAACAACGACTCTTGATTAAATCTGGATTGACAGATGTTTAGAGGACATGTTTACAGGCACCGGTGCACGAGGAGCGCTCCCGAAAACACAAGTGTGAGTGCAAAAATAAATCTGAACAACGAAAACCAACACCCACCGGGTCCAGCAGGGTTCCACCAGGTCCAGCAGGGTTCCACTGGGTCCAGCAGGGTTCCACCAGGTCCAGCAGGGTTCCACCAGGTCCAGCAGGGTTCCACCAGGTCCAGCAGCATGTCACCAGGTCCAGCAGGGTTCCACCAGGTCCAGCAGGGTTCCACCAGGTCCAGCAGGGTTCCACCAGGTCCAGCAGCATGTCACCAGGTCCAGCAGGGTTCCACCAGGTCCAGCAGGGTTCCACCAGGTCCAGCAGGGTTCCACCAGGTCCAGCAGCATTTCACCAGGTCCAGCAGGGTTCCACCAGGTCCAGCAGCATGTCACCAGGTCCAGCAGGGTTCCACTGGAATCCCGGACGTAGTTTAACTTCAGAATAAGTTCTGAACTGGTTGGAGGACTGTTTCAGAGACAGATATTGGTCATTAATTCTGCTCGTGTAGACCAGACGGCCGTTTGTTCTCATCAGCAACACACAGACGGGTTAGAGGAGCCTGTGGCCAGCAACACACACACACACACACACACACACACACTCACAGATGAAGGGGTGTGTGAATGTGAAAGTGAAAATCATTAGGCTTTATGAAGCTGCTTCATTTGGTCCAGGAGGAGAGCGATGGAGGACCATCTGTGAGCTGCAGATCAGAGCATGTGGTCCATCACAGGACTCCAGACGCCTCGTCCTCCATATGCCCTCGCTCCTTCATTTCCGACCTGTCCCGTCCCATTAAGGTCACACCCAGAGTCACATGACCACCAACAGGATAGGAATCCGAGCCAAACATCTGAACACGGCATCACGGTGAATCAGACAGAAGATCCGAACCAGGACAGAAGACCGAGACAGAAAGACCTGCCTCACCGTCCTCTTCCTCTTTGTGGTTCCACATGTGGTTTCTTTAGGACCTCATTTCTGCACTAATGACTCTTAGCCCTGAGATGTCTCCCACACGTGTCCCATGACTTTCTACCAACAGAACCCACATGAGGAAAGACCGAGCATCGTCCTGCAAACTGAGAGAGCGAGCGAGAGAGTGAGAGAGAGACAGACAGAGAGAGAGACAGAGACAGAGAGACAGAGAGAGAGAGAGAGA
>JAFMOD010000359.1:512118-560406 GCA_019802435.1 Corydoras maculifer
AGACAGAGAGAGAGAGAGAGAGATGCTAATGTGATTTACGACTGCTGTCTGAACTGACAAGATAGCAGGTGAACGAACAGATATCCCCTGAGGAGAAGCAAAGAAAAATAAAACATAAAAGTAATTCAATGAAACAAAATTGCTTCCGTCAACATTCTGAATTTCCGTCGCCTTAAAAATTCAAATGAAATTGAATTAGGTCCAAATGAAAGGACGCTCAGGTGTGCCGTTACCTCGGCAGGCTCCGTACGTGGAGCAGGAAACGAACCTGATGATGTAGGGATTCGGAAACGCGCCGGGGCGTCGCCGCCGCTCCGTCCCCGAGACTTATTGAAGACATCCGTCGCTGTCAGCGCTCATTGCTGCGGCACGCGTGTTCGGCCTTTAATCGTTATCCTAACAAAGTCTCGGCGCGCGGTCCATCGTCTCCTCCTCGTCTCACTCGCTTTATTAGAACTTAGTTTCCATCACGCCGTCGGTTCGAATCGAGCGACACGCGAGCGCACTCCACCGAGGAGCACCGGGGTGAGGGGTGTAGCCTACAGGCCTCAGGGAGTCAGGACCACGCCGTGGAACGGGAGACAGGTTTCAATGACTGAGACCTTTAAAGCATCGGCGTGACGTGCAGAGAACATCGGGTTTCATCACGACATTCATTTAACCATGAAGAGAGACGCCGCAAATTAGTTTAATTAATTTTAAAACTAGATAATTAAAAATTTATGCAAATATCCAACATTAACATGGAGGCGGCGGCACGGTGGCTTAAGCATGTTCTCCTCTCAGCGCTAGGGATTCCTGGTTCGAATCCCTATCTGGGTGGAGTTTCCATGTCCTCCCCGTGTCCTCCGCGTGGTTTTCCTCCGGGTTCTCCGGTTTCCTCCCACAGTCCAAAAACATGAATCAAGGTCAATTGAGTTCTCCAAATTGCCCCATATAGAGTGTGTGTGTGTGTGTGAGTGAGTGTGTGTCCAGCGATAGATTGCCCCCCTGTCCTGGGTGTATCTGCCCAGCGCCCGAAACGTTCTCCCCTGGATGGGCATGGGGAACCCCCCCCCCGACCCTCATAGAGGATAAAGCAGAAGATAATGGATGGATGGATGAAACATTGAGGCTGCCACCAGGTCCAGCACCCCCTAGTGGAACCCTGGTTGTAATTTAACAGCAGGATAAATTCTAAACTTGTAGATTGTAGAATGTCCATCCATCCATTGTCTTTCACCTAATCCTCTATCAGGGTCACAGGGGGGGGTGTCCCCATGTCCCCATGTCCATCCAATGCCCATCCCCATGCACCTCCACCGCAGTTTAAACACTGTAATGTAAAGTTCATCACTGTAACGAGATCTCGTGACGCTCCACCACGCAAACTAGAGCAAACCACGGCGGCAATCAGCCAATCAGAAGTCAGACAGGGAAGTTGTGACAGTTTGATTACTTCTGCTAAAGTGATGTTGTTTATAAGAGCAGGACGACGCGAGGCCATCCGTCTTCCCAGAACTGCCGAGTGTTAGTTGATAATCATCATCATCATCCACGCTGGATATTAAATAATTGTGTTTTAAGGTCAGTTTGGGAAATGGGACTGACATTTAGGGAGCGGGTAAACATTCCCTCTTTATTGGCACGGTGTAATGTACAATTCGGCGGCGGCGCAATCTTCCACGCGCGCCGCATCATCAGCCTCTCCAAAAGGGCCGGCGAGTGCAATATCCATCATGAGATAACGGCGGCATGCAATTTACATTTTGATTAGCGCAGAATTGTTGGTAAAGTAGTCCGCAGGGGCCGCCGATCAGCGGGAGAAATAAGGGCGTAATGTTGTGTGGCTACGCGGGCGGAGGAGGGCGTGGCTTAACGCTGAGCGATCGCAGCGCCGCTGATAGATTACACAACCTTTTATAAAGAGCAGCTCTGCCGGAAAATGTCACGCGTTTCACCCAACGCTACAACCTCACATCATCTCCACGACAACTTCACCTTTAACCGTCCTCCAATCAGATTCAACATGCACTCACCGATCCAACACAAGCCCCGCCTCCAAACGCCGACTAACAAACTCCTGTTGAACTTTTACCCAACGCTACAACCTCACATCATCTCCACGACAACTTCACCTTTAACCGTCCTCCAATCAGCATGCACTCACTGATCCAACACAAGCCCCGCCTCCAAACGCCGACTAACAAACTCCTGCTGAAGTACGTCCGACCCTGGGCTTTCATATAAAAGGAACAGTTTGGGGAAGGCCTGGCTGGTCAGTTTGGTGTAGATGAACCTGACATGGGTGCCTGACCTCCTCAATGCTCCTCCTCTTATAGAGAAGCTGACGAATACATTATAAATTTGTCTGTGTACTTTTAATCACATAGTGGATCATCTAGGATTGCTTCTGTGTGGAATTTGCATGTTCTCCCTATATCTGCATAGGTTTTCTTGCAGCAGTCTGGTCCTGGTCTGTGCAGAGAAAATGCTCCAAAAAAACATAAATCTCATGGCACAGTGACTTAGTGGTTGGCATGTTCTCCCCATGTCTGTGTGGGTTTCCTCCGGGTTCTCCGATTTCCTTCCACAGTCTAAAAACATGGTTTCAAGGTAAAATTAAATGCCCTAATTGCCCCAAGTATGTGTGAGTGTGTTAGTGATAGATTGGTACCCTGTCCTGGGTGTTTCTGCCCAGCACTGGAACCCCCCAATTGGTACAGGATTAAGCAGGCGATATTGTATGAATAAATATTAAAGTACTAGAGCCTATCCCAGTGCTCACATGGTGAAAGGCTGTAACACACCCTGAACGTTATGGCGGCAGTCCATCGCTGTGTTACTAAAACTCAGTCTGAAGTCAGAGGAGACCAGCTGCTCCCTTATGAGGAGTGTATTTGCATTTGTGTGTGTGTGTGTGTGTGTGTGTGTGCGGCGCGAGGCGGAGGGTTTAATGTTTATAAAATCTGTATGAAGTGAAACCTTACAGACATGAATATTATATAAAGCAAAAAGGTCAAGATGGGCTTCATTTTGAACGTTCAATGCTTATTGCTTATCAGTCCACTCGATGCAAATGAGTCTGCACACACACACACACACACACACACACACACACACACACATTAACGGCAGGCCTGAACTTTGCTCACTCTTCGTCCAGCTCTGGTGATTTGCAATGCAGATCAGCTCATTTGAATGAGAAGTTGCTGGTCATGAATACGGCTGAACTTTGCAGACATGTCAGGGTCATGTCTGACAGAATTGCCCACACGGACACGGGCGCATTAATCAAACGCCGGGCCGCGCCGCGGACGGCGGCATGAATTCATCCTTCAGCGGCGGGTCACGGCGGATATGCGGCGCACTCGGCGGGTCACTCTCCTTTCGTTTAACCCTGTCTAATTAAAGTCCAAACCCAGCTAAGATGACAGACCTATTATGGAATGACTTTATTACGCCGGAGTTTGGTGAAGTAATGGATTTGTGTGGGCGCGTGCGAGAAGCCACGTGCCTCGGAACAGACGGTGAAACTCTTTAAACCCGCCGAGGTCGGGTCAGCCTTTCACATCATTCATAACTCTCAATTAACGGGGCGGCCTGTTTCTCATCGTCAGCGCGGCGAGTCGACGAGGAGGCGGAGTTCAATGTGTTTTAGACATTTTTTAGATCCGACTTAACGACGCAGATGACGCGGTGCAGACGGCCTTTCTTCTTTACTTAGCCCTCCTGCCCTCTGGAAGCCACGGACGCTGCCCTACACACACCCCGCAGACCGGTCCGCATCATTTAAATATCAGCACTCTGATTATACGGCTAAGAAATCTGCATCACGGATCTTTAAACCCTTTAAACTCACTCCGTCTGACGATGAACGGGATAGGTTACAGTGAAAACTCCAAATCTCCAAACAGGGGGGGGGGGGTGGGGGCGTTCCCCATGCCCATCCAGAGCTGGGCGCTGGGCAGATACACTCAGGACAGGGGGGGGGTGCAATCTATCACTGGACACACACTCACTCACACAGACACACTCTATATAGGGCAATTTGGAGTACTCCATTGACTTGATCCATGTTTTTGGACTGTGGGAGGAAACCGGACAACCCGGAGGAAACCCACGTGGACACGGGGAGAACATGGAAACTCCACCCAGATGAGGATTCGAACCGGGAATCCCTAATGCTGAGAGGAGAACATGCCAAACACTAAGCCGCCATGCCGCCACTGTGGAAACAAAGAGTGTTGAATAATTAGTCAAATAAAAGCTGTAAATACATGAGATACACACGGAGCGGAGCGGAGCATGTGAACACAACATCTAAAAAAAAAATGAAAGAAAGGTTTTTTATGGAAAGGTTTAACAGTTTAAATGTTTTTTATGTGAACAGAGCGATATGCAAATATAAACATTATAATATATGTATAGAGCAAAGTATAAGGTGCATATATACTGTATAAATTCATATATTTCCATAAATTATCAGCTTATACTCTGCCAACTGATCGACTGAAGCAACCACACATCCTCCTCATCATCATCATCCTTATCATCATCATTATCATCATCATCATCATCATCATCCTCATCCTCATCATCCTCATCATCATCATCCTCATCATCATCATCATCATCATCCTCATCATCATCATCCTCATCATCATCATCATCATCCTCATCATCCTCATCATCATCATCCTCATCATCATCATCATCATCATCCTCATCATCATCATCCTCATCATCATCATCCTCATCATCATCATCATTTTCATCCTCATCATCCTCATCCTCATCATCATCATCATCATCATCCTCATCCTCATCATCATCATTATCATCATCATCATCATCATCATCCTCATCCTCAACATCCTCATCATCATCATCACTACAAACTTTTCTTTGTTTTGTTTTTGTTTTTGAATAAATCTGAATAGGAATCTGAATTTATTCCATTCCATCTTTTATGGTTTCTGTATCTTTTTGTACAGACAAAAAAAAACACCATGTGTATTCAATAAGCAGCATTAACATGAGGCCGTGTGTGTGTGTGTGTGTGTGTGTGTGTGTGTGTGTGTGTGTAACGGCAATATTAGAATTTATAATCATTAAATAATTAAATCAGTGTATGTATTTCTGTCCCGTTACAGAAGGAGTGAAATAATACACTGAGAATTATAATCTGTATGGGTTTGAGTAAACAGTTTGGGGAAGGTCCTTTTCTGTCAGCAGTGTTGGCGGTGTGTGTATAAAAGATAGTTTTTGAGGTTTTAATTACACGTGTTCTGATCAGAGAGTCATAACGGCAGCTCATGCTGCTCACACTTTTAATTTACCTGCAGTCACTCATCGGAGCAGATTCTCATTTTAGAACACTGAGCAAACGTGATTTTTTGGGGGCGTGGTCTGGGGTGGGGTGGGGTGGAATGGGGGTGGCAGTCGGATCTTTAGGGCTGGACTTGTATCTGAGGTCAGTTATATCGTCGTCATAATTAGAGGACAGTTGCGTCATCCCTAACCGCGGTGTGCCGGGGTCAGAGGTTCGAACCCGAGACTCTCGGTCCCTGTCGCCGCCCTTCCTCCCGCTGAAGCTGCGTCTGGCTTTCAGAGCGGCGCGGTGGACACGCAGAACACACGAGCGGCGTTTAGGAAACAGTGGTAGTTAAACAATTAGAGTAGCGGTCCCCTCGATGACAAAGCTCCTGATCTCAGTCATTAACACGCCGTGTCTTTAGCACATTCTCCCCGCTGTTATATGAATTCCGCATTACACCTCATTAACACGGCGTCTGCGTAATTAGCGAGGACGAGGCCCAGGCGCACCGCAGGACCCCCGACGTTACAGGAACGAAACAGATAGATGGAGGTGAGGCGGGCGGGCGGGTGGCGTACGCTCGCGTGCCGGCTCTGAGATATGGCTTTGTACAGACAGGCGATTCGGGAGGCGCGGCCTCTCCACTCGGAAGCGTAATGGGTGAAACATGAATGGGTGAATTAGGACGGGCGCTTGGGCAGATCCCGTGCATATTTAACGTCGGCGGTAATGTCTTCGGGCGAGCGCGGCACGCTGCAGGTTATTTAAAAGATAAATGGACCCACAGAAACAGATGACAGGTCTTTAGCTCAAGTATAGAATGCAATTAACCGGCAAATGAGGCCAGGCAAACCCAAATGACCAGTGTGAACGGGTGAGGTCCCGGGGGGCAGGGGGAGAATTCCACTCGTGACTAATCTGAAAACAGCTCTCACCACGGAGAACCGCCAAGAAGAAAAAACCCCACCCCACGTTTTACACTCCCATTACTGTAAATACATTCAATCATAAAATTCTGAGATTCTTAGCCAATCACAGTCAAGCATGTGTGTGTGTGTGTGTGTGTGTGTGTGTTTGTGTTAGATTGATGTCACAGTTTTTATTATTATTATAATAATAATTATTAATAATAATTATTTGTTAATTGTTAAGCATGTTCTCCTCTCAATGCTGGGCATCCCGGTTCGAATCCCAATCTGGGTGGAGTTTCCATGTCCTCCCCTTGCCACGTGGGTTTCCTCCGGGTTCTCCGGTTTCCTCCCACAGACCAAAAAACATGGATTGAAGTTGAATTAAATGCTCTAAATTGCCCCATATAGAGTGAATGAGTGTGTGTCCAGTGATAGATTGGCATCCTGTCCTGGGTGTATCTGCCCAGCGCCCGAAACCTTCTCCTCTGGATCCTCCTCCCAGGACCCTAATAGAGGATAAAGTGGATGATAATGGATGGATGAATATTAATCAGTGGACATGCGATCGGTTCTCGATCTCTTTACAGTGAACAGGTCACATGGTACGTAACGAGTGGCCTGTCGAGGACAGCGTGTGGTGGAGGATAAAGCGGCGTGTCTCCGGCGACGCCTCGTCTGGACGGAGAATAAAAACAGTTGGCGTCTGCAGCGGTTTCTCGGAGGAGCCACGGCGTGACATACCATTATCCCGGTGTCAACGCCGCGCCGTCTCCTTCATACAAACCCATTTACTCTGACTAACAGACGCGCAGAACGGCGCCGCCGTAATTCCGAGGCGCTAGACGGAACAGATGGGACTTGTTTTGCCAACAGGATGGAGACGGCGCGGCGCATTATCGCACGCCGACGTTTGATTGACAGAATACGGCGAGGGGGCCGGGGTGAGAGATTGCACCTGCCTGGTTGCCCCCGGAGTTTACAGGACAAGATGCATCGGCGAGCGACGGCGCTCTGATTCCTAATGCATCTTTATTAGCACTAATCCCCCCGCACCGCGGCGCGGCCTCAACTTCATCCGTCTTTATTCACATCGCACCGCAGACCAGCCCAACGTTCAGCGTCAGAGAGGACGGGGCGAGGACCCGGAGACCGAGCGCCCCGCCGGGGAACCGTCCGTAAACTTCTCCTCCGATCGGCCGACTCTTCTGTCCTCTAAGTTTGAAGGAACTCGGTGAGGCAGGAGCGCCCCCCCCCCCCTTACCGAGGGTGAGGTTTGTGAGATTTATGGCTCGCGCTGATGAATTGCAGCGGGCGGGATTCTTCTGGGACACCCCCCCCCCGCCCCACCTCCATTTGTTTTTCCCATTACCCAAGTTTCACTTAATGCGCTCCGAGCCTCCCCTCGCCGTGGAAAGGTGGGTCTGTACCTGCTTCATTTAGCTTCGCCCGTCTCCTCCCGAGATGGCCCGACGTCCGGCCCGTCTCCAGAGGGGTTATTAATACAGAGAGGACACGGGAAGGTGGCGAGAAGAGCGGACGACCACGACGGAACACGTGCCGTCGGGAATTTCAGCCATTTGTTTGGAGCGAAAACACAAGCCGAGCCTGAGAAGGACGGCGGGGATAAGAACCCATGTCATCATCACCTGGATCAACCACGCTGGAATGATGATGAAGGACATCTGATCCAGTTTCCTGACCGGTTGTAGAAGCAGAGCTGGTTGAAGGCGTTCCACCTGGTGGAGATTAATCCATCCATCCATCATCTTACGCTTTATCCTCTGTTAGGGTCGGGGACGGGGGGGGGGGGGGGTTCCCCATGCCCATCCAGGGAAGAACGTTTCGGACGCTGGGCAGATAGACCCAGGACAGGGCGCCAATCCATCGCTGGGCAAACACTCACAAACACAGACACACTCTATATGGGGCAATTTGGAGAATTTAATTGACCTTGATCCATGATTTTGGACTGTGGGAGGAAACCGGAGAACCCAGAGGACACCCACGTGGACATGGGGAGGACATGGAAACTCTGGTGGAGATTCCTGATTGGTTAAATCAAGCTGCTCTGTTTATCAGAGTGGAATGGTTCCCTGGTTCTGGATCAGTTAGTGGTCCTGACCTGACCTCGCCCAAGGAGGATGAGTCCCCCACTGAGCCTCGGTCCTCACAAGGTTTGTCCCTTAAAATATCAACATAACAGGGAGTTTTGTCTTGCCGCTGTCTCTCGGTCTTGCTCTTTGGAGGTTTAAAGCCTTATAACTCTGTAAAGCTGCTCTGTGACGACGTTCTAATTTAAAACACTCTATAAATTAATTATTTGCAGTTGAAGTCCAGTGAAGTTTATTGATCAGGTAACAGAATCAGAACCGGTTGGTCCTGGGCGCCGTGCTCTGAAAGGTGCTGAACGCTTTATTTCAGTTAATGATGTGTTCTCTAACGCGGCGGCGACACTCTGAGTACACAGGCAAAGCTCGGCGGAGTTAAATGGACGGTCATTTATTTTTGCTGACAGCTTTGTTGCGCAGAGACAAACAATGAGCCGAGGAAATTCCTATCAGGAGAACTTCAGGTCACAGGAGCTTAAAACTGAATACACACAAGATCCATTAACACGTTAACCGCCTGTCCTACCCAACCAACCAGGACGAAGGAACCGGGCTCTGTAAATCTGATCCGGGGGTAGGGGTAGGGGTAGGGGTAGGTTTACTTTGTTTTAGGGTTGGAGGTGAGTTGAGTCCACACGGATTCGTTTGGGATTTGTAAGTTGGGGTTTATTTTTTTGAGGGTTCGGTTCGTTGGGATGAGGTTCAGAGTCACTGAGGTTTCAGGTTTGTTGGATTCAGGGTTATGGTATTGAGGTTGGCGGCACGGTGGCTTAGTGGTTGGTGGTTGGCATGTTCTTCTCTCAGCGCTAGGGATTCCCGGTTGGAATCCCAATCTGGATGGAGTTTGCATGTCCTCCCCATGTCCATGTGGGTTTTCTCCAGGTTCTCCGGTTTCCTCCCACAGTCCAAAAACATGGATCAAGGTCACTTGATTTCTCCAAATTGCCCCATACAGATTGTGTGTGAGTGAGAGTGTGTTCAGTGATAGATTGGCACCCTGTCCTGGGTGTATCTGCCCAGCGCCCGAAACGTTCTCCCCTGGATAAAGAGGCAGATGATGGATGGATGGAGGTTTGGGTTATTCAGGATTAGTGTTAGTTTCATGGGTTCTGTGAGGATTAGGATGCTGGTTCTTTTTCAGTTTTCAGGTCAGGATTTAGTCTTTGGGTTTGGATTTAATTTCAGATTAAGTTAGCCTTGGTGAGCATTCAGTGAGGATGCTTGATTGAGGTGTTCAGGTTATGTTCGTTATTAGTCTTGGTGTCTACATTACTGATCCGTTGCTGACGTCTCTCTCTCTCATCAGCCGTCGCTTCATTATTTCATATTTTTAAGGACTCAGACCTGGTCCTCATTTCCCAAAATGTCGAAGGTTAGAGTTGAGTAAATTAAAAACGGGGATTATTATCGCAGGTGTGCAAAACAAGCAGCAGCGAGCGGCACGCTTTAATTATCCCGGCGCTCTGCTCTTCATTTGCATATTTGGCCGTGTCTGTGATCCGTCCCCGCTGATGGACGAGGCCGAGTGGACCCCGTCCGCAAGGAGGTTCGGGTTTCTACTCTGCGGGTTCAACCACAGCACGTCGGGGATTCGAACCTTTAACTTTGTGCTTTCCGACCTCCAGCTGCCACGCTGTGGAACTGTCTGCGCTTATTAACCAACTGCATTTAATATACAGATGTATTTAATATAACTGTATCTCTCTAAACCCATGCAGTACGGGCCTCCATCACCAGAGGGCGTCAAAGAGAAGCCTGTAAACGCTCCAGTCCTCGTCTCTCTGAGTTACTGAGTGAGGTTCCTCCCACCGTCCACAAACTATTAACTCAAAGCATCGGGTTTTTGGATTTTTGACGTTCCGTACGGATTCAGCCTCGTGATTTCAGAGAGCAAATCTCAAGAGTCAGTTTAAGGAGGAAGCAGAGATGGAGATGAAGAGGAACAGAGGAACGTCCAGAGAAGGAGGATCCTGTGGACATAAACGACCTCTCCGATGAAATGGGTCAGAACACAGCGCCCCCTGTGGAACTTGCTCTTCGGCACATTTATCTGGACATGATTTGCAGGATTAATTTCAGTCATGTCCATCAGAACTTAACAGAAAGCTAATTATACCCCCGTCTTCTGCTGCAGACCGTCCACTGGGCGCCAGGCTATTGTTCCATTGTGTTTGGGACTGAACCGTGTCCTCATGCATGTCAGAATCACCCCAAAGGAGGGTGTGAGAGGTGGACCGGTCCCGCCGCTGCTGCCCTACTCCTGTCTCAGAGCACTCAGATCCGGTAATGATACATTCCGCCTCGGGCGGATCTCTCTCTCAGGGTGGAGAGGAGCCGGCGAGGCGAGGCAGCATGGGAGATGCTCTCTGACCCCCTCAAAGAACCCGGTCAGTTCCTGTCTGCTTTTAAAGGCGACATAATGCTTTCTTTTATTCCTCTTGGTCCTGCTCTAATTCGGGTTATGTATTATGCACCGCGCTCAATCCTCGCCGTCCTCTCCGCCGCACCCCCGAGCCTCCGTGCTCCGCTGACTGATTTGAATTTAGAAAGCGTTCCCTCGGTTCCCGACGGGTCTGCGTTGCGGGCTTTGTTCCTGACCTTTCTTCTCTTTTTGGAAGGTCGTCGGTGTAAATGCAGAACGTTTTACATCCTGCTGCAGCGTCCGCGCTTCCTGACGTCCAAATCAAGTGGACTTCGTCTGAATCGGGGTTCAGCGGGACGAGGAGCGGCCGAAAGGACGCGATGGATCTGAGGATCCCAACCTCTCCTGTAAAGACAATCTGACAGACGGGTTCCCACTGCCTGCCAGCTGTAATTAAACCCAACACCGCGTTCAGAGAGACATCAGAGACAATGGGTGTCCTCCACGTCCCCCTGAGAGTCTTACTGATGGATGCAGATATCGTTTATGGGATGTATTGGGACTCTCAGGTCACTCAAACACACACATACATCAGTTTAACAATTACACAACCCTGCACCACCAGGTCAGCATCACTGGGAATCATCTACCACCATAATACCACCTGCCCTGTGAGGGTTCGAATCACCAGAGAACAGAGTAACGGGGACTCACAGAGTCTTTAGAGGAACAGAGGGACTACAGAATGGAACTGTGGAACTACAAAGCCCATCTGTAAGGTGGTGGATCAATGAGAGCGACGTGGTGGTGACTCTATAAACGTTTGGTCGTTTCGCGGTATGTTCTTTGTTGAATCTGGGTATAATTTTGGAAATGACGTCGCCCCCTCTCTGTGATATACATCACGGCAGCATTAGCGCGAGTCATGAATAATGGAAGTGGGCAGCTCTTAATTGTAATTTATCGGGCGGCGCAGCGCGGTGCGGCGCCGATCTGAGAGGCTTTATCGTTGTCTGTTTGGTTCACACCGGCGTCCATCACGCACTTCATCTTTATTTACATGATGCGCTGGACATCCATGCTAATTATCACAGTAAGCGGAGTCACTCTGAGGAGGCCAACGGGCTCAGTGATGGATGGTGGAGGGATCGAACCGCCGGGGGGGGCGGGGGGGGGGGGTAACGAGCACTCCTAATTGATGGGGTTCTTACTTATGGTACTGAAGGTTCCTGATCTTAAGAGTCACACACTGTTAACTGCTACAGACGGACAGACAGGCGGACGGGCGGACGAACAGGCGGGCAGACGGACAGACAGACGGGCGGGCGGAGGGTTCTTCGGCTGGGGTTCTTTAACTAACAAAACTTCATATAAACTGAATCATTTCATAAAATGATTCATTTACAAACTGACACAGAGTCACAGATGAAGCAAATTAAACATACACACACACACACACACACTCAAACACATGCATACACACAGTCACACACACACACACACCCCCCCCCCCCCCCCCCCCCCCCCCCCCCCCCCCCCCCCCCCCCCCCCCCCCCCCCCCCCCCCCCCCCCCCCCCCCCCCCCCCCCCCCCCCCCCCCCCCCTCTGGATTAAAGGTCATTAATACAGAGTCACATTAACTCGTTATGGTAACGAGTTTACTTTTAGTTTGTTTTTATAAGTTTAAATCTGTGTTGTGTATTAAATATGCTCCTGTCCTGCGTGCGGCGTCCCTCTGAGCGACAGAATCAGAATAATGTCCCTGTGGTCTGAAGGGTCTGGAGCGCTGCCCGCCCCCCCGCCGTCCTGCAGTCCGCCATCGATGGATGAACGGACGCGGCGGTTCTATTCTTCCTCCTCCACACATCATCGGCCGGTCGGCGCCCGCGGAGGTCCGGACACATCCATTGTGCTCGTGATTCAGTCCACCCAGGGGACTATCTATCTTTTGGAGCACATCAGAGGACGGGCAGGAGCCTGCAGTATCTCATGAGTGGAAGGAGCAAGAAGTAAATAAGGAGGTAATCGGTTGCCAGGTCACTGATAATGCCTCCACACCGGCAAACAGCGGCGCTCGGCTGTTTAATAGCGCCGGGTGACCGATTCTATTTAGATAAGTTGTGCCGTGGACGATAGCACCCCCCGCCTTCAGCTCTGATTCAACTGAGGACCCGACGCTGTGACCACCAAGAGAGCCACCGTTTTAATGTCAGCACCCCCCTCACCTCACAATTACAGGGATCTGGGGTCCATTCTCATGCGGGGTCCACAAGGTTGTAAAGATCTATGTGAAGTTTGCATGTTCTCCTCCAGAAGATCTATGACCGGATCACTTTCTCATGTTCGATTGCTTAATTAAAAGATTACAATCTTCCGCGAAATTAAACAAATCCTTTAATGGGCTCATTGCTTCATCCCACCCCATTAACCCCCACGGCTCTGAGAGGTCAGGCACCGATGTTAGGTGGCTCATCACAGCACGTTTTATGTTCCTGCAGGAGGTGCTATGGAGCCATGTCCACAGATACAAACTCGGTCTCATGAACATCTCAGCTGCAGAAACCAAACACCTCCTCAGGTATTTATGAGGACCGGATGCTTATGGCAACATTTTGGGGAAGGCCCACTCAGACATGATGATGAATCAGCGAATTATTAATTAATTAAACCAGAACAAAGAGAAGGATTTTATATCCCACTCCTTACACTTCAACATCCGGGGTCATTAACCCCCACGGCTCTGAGAGGTCAGGCACCGATGTTAGGTGGCTCATCACAGCACGTTTTAAACTGATTAATAATTAGCAATTAGGCTCAGGTCCCTCTCTGAGAGTGCTGTTATCGGGTTTAAATGTGTGTTCAGTAAGAAATAAAGGATAATGGCACTTTATAAAGGAAATGTAATAGTTTCATATTAGTGTTGACTCCAATTGAAATCCTCCGTCTCACGCGGAAATGGGAAGAACGGGACATTCTGAAGATTTCTCCCAATTTTTGACATCCCTCATTATCTGGATCTGCACCAAAACCCCAAACCTGCAGCCTCCAGAATTTCATTTAGTGCTGGAGCTCGGATTAAATATGAGCCATCAGTCAAAATCCCGGCTCCTGCCTGTCAACCGTCTCCCGGCGCCGGAGTCCCGCTGAGGGGAAGAAAATCAAGCATGTGCTGGAAAGTGGAGGATTTCTTCTTTTTTTTGGGGAGGGTAAAATATTTGGCAATAACTCTTCCACATCCCACAGATCGGCGCGTGCACTCATTTAGCAGCAATCATGAAGATTTCCTACAGAAGGAACAATTTCCTCCTCCGGCTTCTTCATCACCGAGATGAAAAACGCCCGGAGCGGTTGATCTGATAAACTGATTCGCTCTCCACATCACCTGGATGCTTGGTGGACATGCTGTTTTCTGTTCTCAGACCCACGGAAGCCTTTCATCGGCGTGGAGATGCATTAAAATGCATCAACACCGCCATCTGCAGGACTCCTGCCTCCAGCACAGCTGGGATTTGGCCCTCGGGAGGACTGAAGATCTGTGGGATGTTTGAGGGAGAACGTCGTGCTTTTACAAGCCATCCAGAAAGCCTTACATCAGGATCCAGACTGCCTGCTCCTCCCTGAAGAGCCGGAGAAGAACAGAATCATGTTCTCAATTTCCACAGTGATAAGAGGGTAAGCGACGGCTGGGAATCTTCATTCTTAGTCTTCTGCAATAAGCCCTGGATTTTTATTGTTGTTGTTTTTTTTTTTTTTGCTCAGATGATAACCGAGGTGAGAATGTGGATCAGAATGCAAATGCAGTGCCATGATGTTCCCGCAGGAGGTGCTATGGAGCCATATCCACAGATACACACTGGGTTAATTCCATCCATGATCCATTATCATCTCAGCTGCAGAAACCAAACACCTCCTCAGGTATTTATGAGGACCGGATGCTTATGGCAACATTTTGGGGAAGGCCCACTCAGACATGATGATGAATCAGCGAATTATTAATAAACCAGAACAAAGAGGAGGATTTTATATATTTAAAATAAAATCTATAATCTATATATATATATTTTAAGGTAGGGATTCCCGGTTCGAATCCCCATCTAGATGGAGTTTCTCCAGTTTTCTCCCACAGTCCAAAAACATGGATCAAGGTCAATTAAATTCTCTAAATTGCCCCATATAGAGTGTGTGTGTGTGTGTGAGTGTGTGCCCAGTGATGGATTGCCCCCCTGTGCTGGGTGTATCTGCCCTGGATGGGCATGGGGAACCCCCCGCAACCCTAATAGAGGATAAAGCAGAAGATAATGGATGAAAACAGGTTTTAAGGAGGTTGATGTTGATGAAATTTTCTTTGATCACTTTATGAAATTGTGATTTATTAATGTACCGTATTGAAAAGCAGGCTTTGTATTAAACTTCTCGACGTCTCCTGGACGTCCGATCCAACCCGATCTCCACTTGGAACTTGGAAACGTCCAAACTTGGAACTCTGGAGGTTCTGACGGCGGGTGGAGGTAATGGATCAGCCACGGCGCTCTGTAACCAATACAGGTAATAATGAATCTCATTTCAGGAGGGAGCTTTATAATTAAACATGCACGTATTGCAATTAATTTGCGGGGCTCCGTGCGCCCAGTGGTGGGTCATAAATCAACCTCTCGCCGTCCCAATTTGTACCGTCTTAATTTCCCAAAAATGCAAATATTAGAGCGGAGTTTGTGGAAACCTTTGTAAATGTCAGAAAAGCCATTTAGCCGCTGTTTGTTTTTCTCGATCTCGCCGCCGTATTAGCGTTTGATAAAATGGGCGTGAGATTTGATTAAGCGTGGCTTTAATGGGAAGTGTCACGGTGTAATGAATTATCACACGCTGAGTCGGGATTTCAGATCCGCCGCGCTCATTTATTTCAGCTTTTAATGAAGCAGATGAGGTTCGCATGACGCCTTCTAATTGCTACCTGCCGAACATCTTCGGATTTCATGAGGAGGCATGTTAACACCGCCGCCTCGCCGCCGACGCCCGGCCACCTGCGTGCTCCACAGGGAGCCGCGCTCGCCGTTTACACGACACTGAAATCAGGGCGTGGTAGCGCAGGGGTTAGGGTGGTGGATCAGCACTCTAAACAGGAGTTCGGAGGTTCTATCTAAAGGTATGATCTCCTTTGAGGCCAAAACATGCCAGTGTGGGCCCTTAAGCAAGGCCCCCAACCCTCAGGGCCCCAGCGGTGCTGTTTTAAAGTCCATGACCTCCAAGATTTGACATTTTAGGGAAATAAATTCTATAAACTGTATCTTTTTTTGTAAGTTTTTGTCAGACCAACACACAGGTTAGAACAGGTTGTGGGTTGAATTCCCAAGCAGTGACAGTTTGCATGTTCTCCTCGTGTCTGTGGGTGTCTAACAGCAGCTTCAGTTTCCATTCACATTCCAACACGTGCTGATGCGGGAATTTAAGATGTCCTAGTTGGCATGTTCTCCTCTCAGCGCTGGGAATTCCCGGTTCGAATCCCAATCTGGGTGAAGTTTCCATGTTCTCCCCGAGGTTTCCCCCAGGTTCTCTGGATTCAAGGTATTTCATTGAATTCTCCCATTTGCCCCATATAGTGTGTGTGTGAGTGAGTGTGTGAGTACCTAGTGATGGGTTGGCATCCTGTCCTGGGTGTAAGTGCCCAACGCTCAGCAACGTTCTCCCCTGGATGGACATGTGGAACCCTCTGCGACCCTAAAAGAGGATAAAGCAGAAGATAATGGATGGATGGAGAGTTCTTCAGAATAATTGGTTTGTTAAAAGAAAATTAATGAAGAAATAAAAGAAAGTTTAACAGAAAGTTGAATATATCTAAATGGATGAAACTCCCGTTGGAGGGAGCAGATCAGGTGGAGGTGGGTTGGGGGGACATGCGGACCCCACACGGAGCTCCGGTCCTTTGAATATGATGCAGGAAATGGAGCCAGAACTCAGATGCCACTTTGTGCGGCGCTCATCCGTCTTCTCGTGATTCGGAGGAAACTCCCCGCCGTGAAGACGCCAATTTTAGCTGCAGCTCCTGATCTCCTGCCTGCTCCAGAGTCTGATGCAACGCCAGCGCAGCGCAGCAGCTTCTCCGCCCGCCGATCGGCCTCCCCGAGGAGCCCCGGCCGCCTCGCTCAGACCTCACGCGTGGAGGCGTCGTTCAGACCGACGGTTTAAACGTCCGATCTTCAGCGCGCAGATCTTTCACTTTGATTCTTTATCTGGTTGTTGATTTTTGGTTTGCTTTGGTTTTATTGCTCGTATGAACCATACGGTGTCCAAATTTCATTCCCGATTCATTTGTTTACATCTCAACCACCTTCAGATTAAAAAAAAAAAAGCATTTCTTCAGAAGAAAGGAAGCTGCACCGTTCTGCTCTGATGGTCGTCGTGAAGCTGAGCTGATCATGATGAGATTGATTGACAGCACAGAGCCTTCGGGTCATTGCTTCACACTGGGTGGCGTGCTCATGGTTTCACGTGAACGTGGAGTAGTGTGGGGTACGTGATGCTGACCCTCGCCGCCCGCTGTATGAAGAACGTTCTCTTCTGTCTCACTTTGGAGGTGGAGGTTCTGAGGTCGGTCAGTGCAGCAGGATGGGGGCAGCACTCCACCCGAGGTTCGGTTCCGGTGTTCTTGTAACAAAAACATGACATTTATAATCAGCTTCAAATAGTTTTTTAAAAAAAAAAGAATTCTGTCTTTAATGAGCGGGTCCACGATCCCCCAGAGTTCACCAGCACGGCGTCCCGGAGCAGAACAAACCAGCAGAGAACATGAGAGCTGAACAATCAGGGAAGAAAGAAAGAAAGAAAGAAAGAAAGAAAGAAAGAAAGAAAGAAAGAAAGAGGGAGGACGAAAATAAAGGTGAAATGTGAAGAGATGGAGGTGAAGGAGGCGGGGGGGAGGGGGTGTGTAAGAGCAGAAGGAGGAGGAGGAGGAGTAAAGGAAGGAATGCAGCAAAGAAGAGAAATCAAAAAGAAACGATGGAGGAATGTTGTGGAGGGGTTCTGATCGACATTCCAATTCATGTCATTCATGATGGTAAAGTCAGAGTTCTACTATAAAACCAACCTTCATTAACACAAATCACGCGTGTGTGTGTGTTTTATGAAACCCACCAGTGTGTGTGTGTGTGTGTGTAAAAAATCCAGTGCTAATCAAACCGGGGCCGTGGTGTGATCCCTCCGTCGATCCATTACACGGTGAAATGAATGTGAACATGCTCAATTACCACTCACATCATCATCATCCTCGTCATCCTCATCCTCATCATCCTCGTCATCATCATCCCTATTAAAATAGATCTTTGCAGATAATAGAGCTCGTTAGCCGGACTCGTGAGTATCTCTGTCATCTTTATGAGGGAGCGATTCACACAGTTAGGTTTCACAAATTACTCACAAAGAGAAAAGTCCCCCACCCCCTGCGTCTCATTCTGTCTGCGGGTCTCCACTCGAGTGCGCCGCCGCCGCCGCCATCCGTCAAAACCGCCCGCGCCACGACGAGCCGTTCGGAGAACGTACGGCCAATGGATTCCAATAATAAATCAAGAATGGCATCGGTTATTTATTCATTCATCAGTTCATTCAGTCATTATCTTCAGATTAATCCTGTACTAGGGTTGCGGGGGGTGGGGGGGGATTCCTCATGTCCATCGTTCACCCAGGACACCATGCCAATCTATCACTATGCACACTCACACTGATACACTCTATATGGGGCAATTTAGAGCATTCAGTTTACCTTGAATCCATGTTTTTGGACTGCGTGAGGAAAGCAGACAACCCAGAGGAAACCCACACGGACACGGGGAGAACATGTCAATCCACTAAGATTGGGATACGAACCTAGGACCCCAGCACTAAAAGGAGAACATGCCAATCACTAAGCCACCCTGCATCTGTTGGATTTGTATACAAGTTTATTTAAGTTTAATACAATACTAACACAGAATACATGATAGCTACCTCACCCATGTCCACACACACACACACACACACACACACACACACACACACACACACACACACACGAGCCCCCGACAGGTGAGTGTGCAAATCACGGCGTGAGGACAGATCTCAGAATTGGGGTGGGATTGTGAGAGCGGGCGAGTTGTTTGAAAGCCGTGGGATTGATGTGGGAACATAACGCCGCGTAATTGAATGGTGAGATGTACGGCTGGCGCGTAACGACTCGCCGGCGCGCCGGGACTCCGGAGGAACATCCACTATATGAGAACTACACGGCCAATAAATCCGAGGCCTCTGATGAATCGTTCCACGCCGTATGAATTCATTCCGCCGTCTCCCACGCGGCGCGGCCGCGGCTTATTGTTGTGGGATCGGTCACCGCGCCCGCCGGACGGAATGAAAACTTTCCTCCTGATGGTGGAACGTGACGGGAGGTCACACGGCTCTCTGAGGTGCCGCTCTCAGGGCCTTGGGCTCGGTGACAGAGGGTTACACTCAGGTTCATACATCCATCCATCCATTATCTTCCACTTTGTCCTCTATTAGGGTTGCAGATGGGGATTCAAACTGGGAATCCCTTGTGCTGAGAAGAGAACATGCCAACCACTAAGCCACCATGCCGCCCACTCTCAGGTTCATGAAATACAAAATATTAGAACCTGAAGCATGTTCTCCTGAACGTCAGTGGATCTCCTGAATTAGGAGCAGGTTACAGAATCCCAACACTAATGCAGGACCTGATGTCAGTGATTTACACCACAGTAAGGTGGCGCTATGAGGGTGCCTTTCCCAACGTCCTTGTTTACTGTTTAGTCGACCACCTCGTACCTCAGAGGATCAGCTGATGAACAGGAGGTATTCATTACCCACAAACTGACGTCAGACCCCGAGAATTCGTCTCACAGTCGGTGTTCTAATTCATTCCTCCCATGTGACTCCCTCTATGAGCGTGTCCTGTTCTTTTAATCATAATCAGATGTAAAGGCAGCACTAAGTGGCCCTCTGTTTAACACCGGGCCCTGCGACACACCACCCCCCCGACCCCCGCAAATGAAAACATATTGTTAAAGATGGAGTCGATGGAGCAGCACTCATCAGGAGGCGCGCCGCCGATTTCCGGCGACCAGGAAAGCCACAAGACGGGCCGGCGGCAGGGTCAAGAGTGAAGAGCGGCACGGCGAATGGCGCGGCGGATGGCATAGCGAATGGCGCGGCGGATGGAGCGGCACGCGGGCCCACGTTCCGGCCACATTGAGATTCAGCTGGTGTTGCACATAAATGCAGTTTATTATCTGGAGACGGGAGGTGCGCGGGGCGGGGGGCGGGAGACGGAGGGGCCGCCACCACATTGGGAGTCACGCTGCGTACCTTCTCGATCCCGAACGTCCCTCACAGCCTGCAGTTTACACGGATAAACAGAGCGCCGCACAGCAGCGCCGCACAGCAGCGCCGCCAGACAGAACAACACCGACCGGCAACGGCGGCAGTGCCAAATGCCAGGTGGAATTACTGCACACACGCCCGTCTGTCTGTATTTATAGAGTGAATCAAAGCAACTCACTGCTTTAAAACCACTTCTCTGAGGATCAACAGTGTGTGTGTGTGTGTGTGTGTGTGTGTGTGTGTGTGGGTGAGAGATTGAGGCGTGATGGAAAACACTTCAGAACGCTTCAATGCCAAGTGCATGCGATGACACACACACACACACACACACAAACACACACACACACACACATGCCTTAAAACGCAGCGGCGGGGCGAAAGCTCTTTAGACGTGCGGCAGCCAGAACTGCTTCATTACCATGAAATGTTACTCAACTCACAACGGACGGGAAATAATTAGTTTCTGCAAATAAGCGAGTTTTAATAATTTTGGAGTGGAACGAGTCACGCACGGTCAAGCACAATTTATTCATCTGGAGACACCGGAACCCGAACGAGAGCGCCGCCTTTTTTCAGCAAATGAAAGTTTATCATTTACTAATAAATATTACCTTCATTACGTTCGGCTGGAAACGACGGAAACTCGTCTCATCGTTAAACACGGGGACGGAACAGACAATAGTATGGAGGGCATGGCAGGAGACATGGAGGACGACTGGAAGCTACATTCGGGTCACTCGTGGTCCATCATATCAGCTCCTCTGATCAGACTGATGGGGTTTGTAGTTCTGCAGTTCCATTCTGTAGTCCATCTGATCTTCTACAGACTGCATTAAAACTCTTTACTCTGTTCTCTGACGGTCAGGTGTTATTTGGGTGGTGGACGTTTCTCTGTACTCTATGAGACTCAGATCTGTAATGATCTATTCAACTAATGGAACCAATCTAGGACTATAACTCTTGTTGTGGTTGAAGAGTTTTCTGCTGGTTATCAGGACATGCTAAAGAACATGTTCCACCACAGTGCTCAGGTAAAGTCCACTGTCCAACCCTTCATCCTCAGGTGAAGAGGGCGTGGCAGGAAATCACATCTCCAAAACTACAGAACAGAGAAGGTTCATAGATTCAGAACCTAATACTGCTCCTCCATCAGCAACATCTGGCTTAATCTGTCCAGATGTTCACCGCTCAGTGAAACTCCTCTGGAGTGAGTAGACGTCATTGGCGCTCAAGCTGGTCGACAGTCCCTCGGTTCTATACTTTATGCTGCAGAGCTACATGTCTAAAAAGGCAGGGGTCACATATACAGTGAGAATCTGCGGGGCAGATTGATTGATCCCCTCCCAAAACCTCCTTAACCTGATTGTGTATGAGTGTAGAAACATTTGGATGGATGGATGAATGCAGCTGAAGAGATGGATGAATGGCTGAATGAAGGCGAGCATGTATATAATACATACTGCATCATTGTGGATGTTAATAGGATAACGATGGAGTTATTAATACGGCACATCCGATACGGGGCAGGATGGATGGATGGATGGATGACGGATAATGGGTGACGGATGGATGATGGATGGAGCACTTCATTAATGTATGGATGGGAGACTCCCGTTTCCCGCTCGGCGCCGAGCTTAACGTATGTGGAGGCAGTATGGAAGCAGACAGCGCGGAGTATTACGGCGGTAAACACGATAGAACAAATCCAATCAGAGCCAATAAATGAAATGAAATGTGATGAAAGAGTGGAGTGGGTGAGGCGGGGGGTGGGGGGGGCAAGAGATGCACATCCTCATGATAGATGTAGGAAGTGTGTGTAAGTTAATCTGTTCCTATGGTTACAGTCTCCTATGTCCCTGTCCTTTTGTAGCGCAGACACTAGATGTCAGTATGAGAATTTCATTTCAAGCCTTTCTCTCTCTCTCTCTCTCTCTCTCTGCACTTCAGAGCAAGGGAGAGAGAGAGAGGGACGAGGCCCGGCTCTGGAGCGGTCCAACCACCTGGAATGGAAATCTATTAAAAGCGTTTTGGTGAAAAAAGGGGCGGCGCCGTAACAAAAGGGTCAAGTGCACATGGAGTGAATGCCATATTTCATTTCACAGAGACTCCCACGCCCGGCACTCGAGCGTGTGCTATCAGCTCAGAGGACATCTGCTGCGCTCGTCTGCGGGGACCGCACTCAGCCCAAAGAAATGATGAAAGCAGTAAATAAGCCCGCTTTAATTCATTAGCGCTCCAGCACAGATTACAGCGTTACACCCCGATCAGTCCGCGGAACTTACAGCCTGATTAATGTCGGAGACCCCGAACCCTGAACGAGACAGATGGCAGCGCAGCGTCCCTCCAAACGGCTCGTCCTAAAGCATCACTTACACCGAGTCCTGATCACTTTAAAAAACCAGTGCACGCTGCATCAGCATGCTGCCCGCCGTTTAAAAACCAGGACATCACTCTAGAACATCACTCTAGAACATTACTCTAGAACATCACTCTAGAACATCACTCTAGAACATTACTCTAGAACATCACTCTAGAACATCACTCTAGAAGATCACTCTAGAACATTACTCTAGAACATCAATCTAGAACATCACTCTAGAACATTACTCTAGAACATCACTCTAGAACATCACTCTAGAACATCACTCTAGAACATCACTCTACATAACATTTGGTCATTTATTGGACGCTTTTATCCAAAGCAACTTACAAGGTGAAGCGGCACGGTGGCTTAGTGGTTTAGCATGTTCTCCTCTCAGCACTAGGGATTCCCGGTTTGAATCCCCATCTGGGTGGAGTTTCCATGTTCTCCCCGTGTCTGCGTGGGTTTCCTCCGGGTTCTCCGGTTTCCTCCCACAGTCCAAAAACATGGATCAAGTTAATTGAATTCTCAAAATTGCCCCATATAGAGTGTGTCTGTGTGAGTGAGTGTGTGCCCAGCGATGGATTGGCGCCCTGTCCTGGGTCTATCTGCCCAGCGCCCGAGATGTTCTCCCCTGGCCCCCCCCCCCCCCCCCCCCCCCCCCCCCCCCCCCCCCCCCCCCCCCCCCCCCCCCCCCCCCCCCCCCCCCCCCCCCCCCCCCCCCCCCCCCCCCCCCCCTGGGAGATAATGAATGAATGAACTTACAAGGTGAACACAGGGTTCATCACAACATCCCTGGAGCAATGAGGGTTAAGGGTCTCGCTCAAGGACCCACATTAGTAACCTCAGTGGACCTGGGATTGGAACCCCCAACCTTCAGATTAATAACCCAATGCCCTGACCACTGAGCTACCGTGCCCTCGCGGACACTCTAGAACATCACTGTGAGGAACATCTGTGAAGATCATCAGCGGAATGAATGAGTGACTATCATACTGCTGATATGAAGACATGAGGCTGTGTTTGGGTGGTGGATTGGGTGGTGGAGTCTGCATGCTGATGGCAGGACGTGTTCATTGGTTATTAGGTTGGTTGGTTGGTTGGTATTTAAACATGTACGCGGGTAGGTCATTAGATATGTTAATTAGTTACACCTGCCGTGCTGAAGACACTCAGCCTCATTTGTCTTTTGCACCTGATGACACTAACATCCCAAATCGGATATCCGAACAGATCTGATTGGACGAAGGCCCATCATCGCAAATTAAATCTAGAAAAATTAGATCTCATAATCCCAGATGAACCCTCAATCCATCATGACCTGTCACTCCAAACCGACGCTCCACCATCTTTCCACCATCTCTCCATCCGTCACCATGGTTACTCCCATCGTAAACTCTAATCATGTGACTGAAACGCTTCGTTCCTGCAGGTTCTCTCTGTAGAACATCAGGAAGATCAGAGCGTTCTTGATTGAACATGCGACTCAGCTGTTAGTCCAAGCACTCAGCCTATCCCGGCTTCATTACTCTTTGCCGGTCTTCCAGCTCGCACCATCAGACCTCTACAACTGATTCAAAACTCTGCAGCCCGACTCATGTTCCACTTCCCAAGTGAATCATGTGACTCCACCTCTCCTCTCTGTCCATTGTTGATTGGTTGTTAGTAAGATGTGTGTACCGGTTAGTTGGAGGTTTGGTATATATGTTAATTTCTTGGTGTAGTGGTTGGTTGTTGGTTGTTTGATGGTTGTTTAGTAGTTGTGCAGGTGGGTTGGTTAGTTGGTGGCTGTATGTTAATTGCTGTGTGGGGATGATGGAGGGATGTTTGGCTGATGTTTGGAGATGATGGAGGGAGGAGAAATAGATGATTGATGATCTGAACGTTGGATAGATGTTTGGACAGAGGACAGAGACGAGCAGACAGATGTAATGGGATGTGGGATGGATGGACAGATTTATTATAGACTCAGAGAGCAGACAGGAATGGATGTGTTGGTAAATCATTATGAACTGAGGGACAGATGTTGTTGCTAATAGATAATGAACAAATCAATAGAAGGCCCCCCCCCTGCCCGCCCCGCCCTCCATCATATCCTTGATGTTCAGAGTATTCTGACTTCTGCTTTATAACTTATAAAGAACAAACTCTGGCCGCAGTGTTTCCTGTGTCCTGTATGTACCAAAGGTTCCGTTTTTATCCGAGTCCTTTGACCCGGACCCCGGTGTGGACATCATACTGGGATGGATTAATAGAACGGATTGTGAAAGCTCAAACTGAAATGACCTGAAGGTTCTGAAACAGAATCCATCCGCTCCCTGTGTCAGGTTTTACGAGAGGCCTTTTAAAGCACTGACAAACGTTTCGGTGGTTCTGGAACATCTCCTGCTATCATCTAACTTTAGATATTTATGAAGCTCCGGGAATAAAACGTGGAGACCTGCGATATCGATCCAGGAATCTGCTGTCAATCAGACGTGCATTATCCTGAGCATCATGGAATATTTATGGAAATAGAGATGAGCATGGAACCGGTGCTACTGATGTTCTAATGACGTCCTGTTTTTATGGACCCTTCTCTCCTGGAACCTTAGGGCGCGTGTGTAATTTTAGAGAGCTCTGTTTCAAAGCCTCACATAGTCCTTGTTTTAAATTGTAATATTTACAGCACACGGTTTTTTTTAGAACCCTCACAAACCTGAGGTTCTATATTTCCTACATTCTCACAGTTATCTATTCATCATTCCTGGGTCGTAATGTCCGAGAGTCTGGAGTGGGACCAATAAATTCTAGTTTAGGACTCTATATTTCCAGAGTACAGCGTGGCGTCAGCCTTAGGTTTTCATGGTTCTACATTATGAGGGTTCTATATTTTCAGGGTCATGTGTTGCCATGATGCACTTTAATGGTATTGCGTTCTCGTGGGCTCAGTGTTCTTTTGGGTACGTTGTTTGTTCTTTACATGGTTGGGTTGGGTGCTCTATAGGCCTCATGTTCCATGTGGGTCAGTGTTCAGGGTCTGTCCTTCTGGTCTGGAACTCTCAGTGAGCAGATGTTCTCAGGGTTCCATGGAATCTGGGCTTTGCCTATAAATCAATTCAGGCCAAATATCTGGGGAACTCTACCTGTGCCTTGAACCCTCCAGATCTTGGGTTCTGTATAACAGGTCAATCTATGGCTTTTAAGATGAGTAAACAGAGCGTCTGAAGGCCGGATGCTTTAATAATGCAGATTTCAGATCTGAGTGTGAGTGCCCACTGATCACCTGATCCGTCAGACGACTCGTTTACTCTCATAACTGGTTGGAGTTCAGTGGGCTGTGAAGTGAGCTGCTCGCTGAACTTTACTCTGCTGGCAGTAAATTGGATGTTTAAGCATTTTATTTCTTCCTCGTTTCACCAGCTGCTGTATATTTGCATGTCTGCAGCTTTACTTCAGATTTTTAATTAACAGTTAATAACATTTGCAAGCTGCTAAGCAGCGAGATGTAAACACATATGTTTCCTGCAGACCTAGAGATTACATCTGGATGTTCTGAAGCTCCACCTGAATCAGAGAGGGATCATGTGACCTGAAGCAACAACCGTTCGGATCCGTTTTGGTTTCTACGCTGGAGTCCTGGGCTGGTGCGCTTGTTTTTTAATACGTATATATCCAACAATAAACAGTGGTTACCATGGTGATGTTAGATCATACTAACATCAGATATACAGACTGCATTTATCACAGTGCATCACCCCAGCATCACTGTCCAGAGCAGCAGAACCAGAAGAGGCAGAACCTGCAGATAACTCAGTCTGGGGGGTTCCCCGGACTGTCAGCGTTGCAGAACCAAACCCCTGACTGCTGAGTTGCATGAAGTGATGAAATGATGTTCACGTTCTAATTTACTTTTCATTAACTACTTACATCTTACTTTATATATTAGAACTGAGCCTCAACGTTCTGTAGTTTAAACGATATATATATTTATATTTTATTAATAATTAATTAATCTGAGAATTTAAGTAATTATTATTGGATGTTTTTTTTTTAGGTTCTGCAGTTTTACCTTTGCAGAGATGATGGTCAGATGTAAATATTTAAGCATCATTATGTTGTGAGGACCGGCAGCATCACTGACCGCTCATTAAACTGCTGTAAATAAACCAGCTCCCGGTTGCCAGATATGTTTCGATTGTGTCAGCGGTGTTTAACGACGCGGGTTTGGCTCTTAAATAAATTTAATTTGCCCAAATCCAGTTGGAGGCTTTTGATGTTCTGCCATGTTCATGAGTCACTGTCTGACAGGACAAACCACTAATGGGTCGCTCGCTGTCATCACGGTAATGCAGACTGCTCGGGCGGGAGCATAAGGAGAGAGAGAGATGGAGGAGCTGAGGACGAGATGATGCTCTGTGATCAGCACCACGTCCTGATCTCTGACCGTTCACCATAATCCCTCAGAAACACCTCTTTTAAATCCGGCAGACTACTTCACCTAACAATTTACATCCATCCATCCATTATCTTCTGCTTTATCCTCTATTAGGGTCGGGGGGGGGGGGGGGGTTCCCCCATGCCCATCCAGGGGAGAACGTTTCGGGCGCTGGGAAGATACACCAGGACAGGGGGGCAATCTATCACTGGACCCACACTCACACACACAGACACACTCTATATAGGGCAATTTAAAGAATTCATTTCACCTTGATGCATGTTTTTGGACTGTGGGAGGAAACCGGAGAACCCGGAGGAAAGGAAACCCACGTGGACACGGGGAGAACATGGAACCGGGAATCCCTAGTGCTGAAAGGAGAACATGCCAAACCACTAAACCACTGTCTCTCTCTGATTTAAAGACGACAGCACTGATTAGGTTTCATCCTGAACTTATTTCCTCAACTTCCACCTTAAAGGTGAGAACTGTAACGTAAATAACACAAAGCAATAAATACAATGAACGGCTTCTGCATTGTAAACTATTAGTTTAATTATTCTGTCTTAACTTTAGAATGACCCTTTGCTTGTTTAACCTCATGAATTTACATCTGGACTTAGAAAAACCCACGAAATTATAATAATAATAATTTACATTAATACTAAATAAGGCCTTAACATAAACACAAATAATATGCAAACAGAACATTAACCTCATTGGCTGCATTAAATATCAGAGGGACATTTAAGAAACACTTCATTCTACCTTTGGAACTTTAGAAAAAGGAACGTTCTTAATGTCCTTAAAGAGACAGGAACCCTCAAATAAAATGTACATTTAAAATAAGAAGACGCCATGTACCCGAAGAATGAGGGAATGTGTGCATGTGCTAGTCTGGTGAGGTTCTCAGAGGTCAGGATGTCACCTCCAAAGAACAAATGACACAAAGTTCACCCCCCCCCCCCCGCCCCCTTAAACTAGACGTTCTAGATCGTGATCTTGGGTTTGTTTTGAAAGAACACACTGCTTCCACTTAGTTTGTCATTAACAAATAAAGAAAGAAATAATAAATTCCCGGTTTGAATCCCCATCTGGGTGGAGTTTGCATGTTCTCCCCATGTCTGTGTGGGTTTCCTCCCACAGTCCAAAAACATGGATCAAGTCAATTGAATTCTCCAAATTGCCCCATATAGAGTGTGTCTGTGTGAGTGAGTGTGTGGCCAGTGATAGATTGCCTTCCTGTCCTGGGTGTATCTGCCCAGCGCCCGAAACGTTCTCCCCTGGATGGGCATGGGGAACCCCCCCCCCCCCCGACCCTAATAGAGGATAAAGCTGAAGATAATAAATGGAATAAATATATAGATAAACCAGTTCATTTAAATAAATTAGAAAGCATCTATATTGTGGTTTTTGACGCCTTCAGAAAAGATCCTCTGAGGAAATTGAGATTTCCTAACGGCAGGGACATGAACGTCCAACGTCGTGTGTGTTGTTCGTGATGGACATTCACACACTGAGGACTGATTCACTGAAGTGAAGCTCGATTAAGCTTAGCCTGGTCTCAAAGTCCAGAGTGGAAAGAAGTCTTACGTTGCGATGTGAGGCACGCGAGGACGGGACGGCGATGTGTCTGAGCTACAGACAGAGATAAAAGCTGGGGCTCCGTCCTGCGGAAGCCGAGCGTCTGTGAAGCGCGATCAAGGCGCCGTGTGCGCCGGCTAACCGCGAGTCAGGATTTCTAAGTTATGAAATTAGCTTTGGATTCAGCATGAAAGATCTGTTCATTAAAAATACATTCCATGCCGAAAGGATCAGTTGATGCTAAATGGAAGAGCTGAAAAGCCATTAATCCCGGCTCTGCCCCTTCCACTCGGAGAGGCCCGGCGTGACGGCCCCGCCCCACGCCACACCGCCGAACAGAAAGTCAGCCCCGATAAGAATCTGCCGCCGCATTAGCGCGTCTCCGCGTGTCCACGTTCCCCCGCGTGCTCCTGTTTCTCGGGGGCAGCGTTCTCGGGCTCTCACGTCGCCCGGTGGCAGAAATAATCAGCGCACGGCGAGCTGGAACGCCACAAACTCGGAGCATCCAATCAGCGGATTTCATTAAAGCTCAAAGTGAGCGAGACAGCTAGCTGATGCTCCGCTGGACTAACGCAACCGGCAGAACGTCATTAGTGAGCTAATGAGCCCAGTCAGGTGGTCCCGGTCCAGCCGGAGCCCCACGGGACCGCCGCTCCACGTCCTGCAGGTAACGCCTCGCGCTAATGACGCTCGCGCCCTCGCGCCCCCAGATGAAGGACCTTCCTGATGGCTTCCTCAAAACTTTCTCCGGCAGATGTTGCACCTCTGAAGGACGTTCTCATCTCTGCTGCATTAACCCTCATCGTTAATCCCCCGCACATCAGTATTACACTGCACACAAAGTATGTGGACACCTCTGTTTCACAGCTGTATGAACTCAACTGACCACATCTGTATCTGAATGCAGTGGTGACCTCCTGCTCCACACAGCTGGAACAACCAGGGTGTTGATTCCTGGACAGTGTAGACATGAACATACTGAAGGTCTCAAATCATGTAAATGTTCTCCTCCACGTTCTCCTCTTCTCGAATCCTGATCTGTTCTCCCTCTGTCCATGTGGGATTCCTCCGGGTTCATCCCAAAAGTCCAAAATCATGGATTCGAGGTAAAGTGGATGCTCTAAAAAGTGTGTGAGTGAGTGAGTCTGTGCCCTGCGATGGATTGGTGTCCACTGTTCTCCCCTGGATGGGCATGAGGAACCCCCCCACCTCCGTTCCCTAATTCAGTTGCTTATAGAGGAACGTTGTTGTTGCTCTCTTCAGGTCCATCCATGGATGCTTTATAGGATGTAAACCAGGGCTCTGATTGGTTCCCCTTCCTGAGCTGAAAGCACTGCAGGGTTCTGTTGGTGGTGAGTTTCAGGTGGTTGAGCTGGATGAAGGGTGTGGCAGAGGCTGAAGACCTGTTCTTACACTTTGAAACCAAGAGTCGAGGGCCATCCCCAAAGTCTTCTTTCCATTTATAATATCTATAACGTAAATCTTGCGACTCTGTGCATGATGCTCCTTAGAAGCCTTCATGATCCTTGACGGTGGGCGCCGCAGGGAGGCGATAAAGGAGTTAAATCAGTAATGATGTAACACTGTGCAGATGTGAATTTACTATGCATTAGCGATGCTGCAATAAAGCCGCGCACGGCGTGAGGTACGGCCTGATTTACCGCCGCGATGGGCGTTCTACGGCCAGCGGAACATAAGTGCAGCTGATTTACACTCTGAGGCATCAGCATCTTACTGTGAGGTCGTCATCTAAAACAAAAAAGACGCCACCTGTTTTTATTGTTCCAACGTAAACCATAAAATAAAAGGCTTTCTGAGCACAAAGCGGACAGTGGCTTCCTGTTTATTAGATTTACTTACTGTTAGTCGGGGCGTGCGGAGATCTGACGCCGCTGTCTAGCATTAAATTTGACTCGCCGTGTCTCCCGAGGCTTATTTCGTCTGATGGTTTTGTAATTGGTTTATGGGATTAAAGTAAGTACAGCTTCGGGCTATTTGAATTCCAGCTTCTTTATTCAGTCAAACGGCGACATATAAGACACATCTAGCTGACTGCAGAAATCATTTCACATCTGTGTGTGTGTGTGTGTGTGTGTGTTGGTAGGAGTGATTTCAACATCTTTACTTTTCTCAAGCTGAGAATAAAGTCATTAGTATTGAATCTCCTGCATGTGGATGAACTTTGGTGTGTGTGTGTGTGTGTGTGTGTGTGTGTGTGTGTGTGCTGTAGCTGGTTATTTCCCTGCTGACTATCAGATGATTATTGCGTGATTTAGAGGCATAAGGAACCATGAAGATCAATCACGGGTTGGGATTCCTAAAATAAGCCGGATGGTTTCACCAAGAGCTGCATTCATCATCCCGGCGTCTAAATCCAATCACACACTCATCACGCCGCAGTCACATGACCCCGCCGTCGGAGCGGGCGCGTCGCATCGGCGTGCCGCTCCGGAGAGGACGGCCTTCTGCCGGGACGGGAACTTTCCCCCAAGTTCCATCAAAGTCATCAGAAGTTGAAAAGTTCTGCGTTCCTTTAATTCGTTTCCTGATGGCAGATCGTCGCGGGCCGTGAAGTATCAGCGCAATTAGTTCCGGCAACGCGAGCGGCTGATAAGGTGTTTACACGGCCGAGATAAACCAGCTAACGACGAATTAAAAACATCCACAGCGCGCCGCGCATACGCTAATGACTGATAATTAGTTCCTGAACCCGCTCTGAACTGAACTGGCGTCGGATTCCAGCCCTGAAACTGCCCACCTTCCACTTTTTCCGAACCCTGAGGCGAATATTTTCTCCGGAGTTGGCAGTTTCCAATTACGGGGCGAACCTGTCTATGCATTAAAGTCTGCCATGCTTTAAGTAAACTCATCAGCGTGCCGCGTCACTGCCATCCCTCCTCCAGACTGCAAACCTGCCTAATTTGAATTGACACCTTTAATTTTCCAGCGCGGTCGACTTCATTTCGGTGATGGATTGCTTTGTGGAAGCATAATTGGACTTTTGAAAGGGGTGGAAAAAGGAACACTCGACAAGCTATCAGTTCAGAAAATAAATAAGGAAATAAATAAATAAAAGGGGGCAGCGGCATTAATCAGAGCGTCACGCCGCTCCGCCAGGCTCGCCCAGTAAATAGATCCCTTAATGCAACCGCCGCCGAGATCCCGAGGTCACCATCGCCGGCTCTGCTGAAGGAATTCCGGATGAGCGGGCAGACAGGAGCATCGGTACAGCGATGCTGAGGGAAAACCAGGAGGATCCCCCCCGTGGTTCCTTTAAAGCGTCCGCACATCGGTCAGCTTTAAACGTTTCGGCCGGTCTGCTGTCTTCAAGGCTTTTTATTCATCACGCTCGGAGCTGTGGTTCCTGTTCATCACTTCAGTTGTCCTGCCTCCGGGACACCCTGAGGACAGATGGTTCCTATTAACCCCTACAGGTGGCTGCTTTAGATCCTCTCAGATTGAATCCTTTCTCGTTTCGGTGAAGCCTTGCGTCCGGATTCAAAGCTCCACAGATATAAGGTTCCAAAACATCTGGTTCGTAACAAACCTCTTTAAAACTAAGACCTTTAAAAACCTTTAAGTTCCTGTTAAAGCCCACAGGTGGATTTATAATCAACGGTTACCACAACTTCTATAACCCCCTATAAATTCAGTTGCTATGCCACTCCTCCATAACAACACTTTTGCTCTATTGTATTCCTGATCATGGTTTTATTAACGTTCATTTCCACAAAGTCCCTTATATTAATATAAATCAGCACTGTAAAGGTGACCGAGCGGAGCGGAGATGATGGACAGCTAACAGGACTGAAGGTCGTATACTGATGGCCGTGCGTCCACATGTTAGTGACGTCTCAGTGAAGAGCGCTCCATGAATTTACATGGGGGCTGAAGTCATGACATCATCACGTGGCAGAGCCACTTTAAAAGCGGCGGAGGAAAAGAACACGGAAATTAATAAATAAATAAGGAATAAACAAGGCGACAGAAGCTCAGTTAACCAAGAAGATCGAATTAATATGCCTCCGCATTTCCATTTTCAATTATTCCAGCGTTTGCCCTTCTGCCCAGAGGAAAAGGTCGTCACTTTCCGAAATGCTAATTGCTCATTTGAAGTGAAATCCAAATAATATTCAAATGATCAAAGCTATAGAGCTTCTGAACATCGAGAGCCTTTATGCACCACGGCACTTTATTAACGTAAACACACAGGCAGCATTAACACACTCTCCCTTTAAATATTCATCATACAAGACCTTTACAAAACGACTGTGGACATGGGAATCGCATCGGATCGGGAGCTCGATCGGCCATTAGAGAGAGAGAGCGCAAATAAATACCACCTTTAATTTCACTTCTGTGATGGGGGTTCATGAACTGCTGTGATATATTTATTTTTAGGTTAGGTGTTAGATTAGATTGTCTATGGCAGTCACTGTGGGTGGGTCGGTTGGTCAGTGTTTGGTCAGTAGCTTTTGATTAGTCAGGCAGTAAATTGGTCAGTTAATTATTTTATTATTTGGTAAGTGACCTAGTCAACGGTGGGTCAGTGTGTATGTCAGTGGTTTAGTTCGGTTCGGTTTGTCAGTCATTAGTTGAGTTGGTTGTTTAGTTATTTTGTTCAGTCATTCAGTATTGTGCAGTTTTGGTTGATAGGTTTTGTTGTTGGATGGAGGACGAGTCGATTGGTTGGAGTTTGGTCGTGATTATTATTGGATGATTAGTTGATTGGTATGATTGGACAGTTAGTGAATGGTTTAAGTGATTATTAGGTGAGTCTCAGTTAACTGGTGAAGGTCAGGGTGTGTCAGTATTTGGTTGGTAAGGATTAGTGTGTGTGTGTGTGTGTGTGTGTGTGTGTGTGTGTGCATACATAAACACATTTAGTTTCAGTAATGCCACCCTGCATGTGCCCACCTGGCCCCCCGCTGGCAACACAGCAGAAGTCTCAGCGGAGTCGGAGGCTGATTTGATTTATCAGATAAACTCTCTGAATTGAGCTGCAGAAGATGTTTATAAGGACAGACATGTCACTAACAGTGATGAAGAACAGACCTTTAAACCAACACAACAACCACACTCCCATCCACCACGAGATGGACCGCGAGATAGCGCCGGCACGACGGCACAGCACCAACATCACACAACATCCACATTCTGACTCCATCTTACATCATACCTCATATTACGGCATATACATGCTGATATATTTCTATTTTATATTATTTTCAATTATATATTATATTCACAGTTGTATATTCTCTATTATATTCTGCACATCTATATTGTATTTTTTTTCTATCTTTAATAGAACCGGGTAAACGGGGTCCGTGAGCCATAATTAAATTTTTTATCTCAGGTACCACATGCGGTTCAAATGATAATAAAATTCCTGAATATATATATATATATATATATATATATATATATATATATATATATATATATATATATAAATTAGAGTAAAGTGTGTAGAGAAACTATTAATAGTGGCCGGTTAGATGAAGTGGCTGTTGACCGTGTAAGACTACCTGCTGTAAAATACATTTTAAAAATGTAGCCCTGACCCTGACGAACAGCGAGGTCGCTTCACATTTGTAAAGTGAAGAGGAAGAATTCGCTATTTTTCTGGCTTCGGTCAAATGTCAAATATTTGATAAACAGAGCAGCCCTCATCTCAGATGATCAGCACTGATGTCTCCTCGCTCTCGTCTGGCCGAAGCTCTCCAGTCTGATTGCATCTCGGTGTTTAGCCCCTCAGGAACCACTCGACCATCACGACGGGTCTCGACCACCGACGGCAATCCGACGCACGCTGAAAAATAACAACTCTCAACAACAACCCCGAGCCTCTCACACAGCCAATCAATACGACCTTGTGCGCCTCCTCCGTGATGTCATACGTTCCTCCTGATACGACTGGAGGAATCTGAAGTGCAGGATACTGTACATTCTAAATGAACCACTCTGATAAACATCATTCCTTAATAACTAACGTTTTGGTGAAACGGGATCTCCAACAGCAGACCCATAGAATGCAGGGAGAACATGCCAACTCCACACAAAAAAAAGACTGAAGCCTCATGTATTGGACTTCTCATTCAGGACCTTGTTATGAGGTTTCGTTGGTTTCCAATGAGACACAGTCATGAGGCACCATTTTGCAGAACATACAGCTTTGGAAGTCCTTGACATTTCGAAGTGTCTCCCAGAGGGAACCTCAGAACGTGGAACATTAATGTTCACATGCACATCCCTCCAGACCTTTAGTCCACTGTGATTGGTGGAGGATCCCTCAGACCTTCAGACCGTACAGTAAATAACATGTTGGGCTCCAGGTTCCTTTATAGGCATCAGATCTGTTCTTCTCACAGGTTTCTTGCTGGTGGACGATAGAACGGACCTCAGAAGCTCATGTTTTTGGATGCAGCATGTTAGTTAATTAGCTAAGTTGCTGTAGACGATGTGACGCACACATGGTGATCTGATCTGAAGGTCTTTCAGTGAAACCTCATTGTGAATGAGGCTGCTATGTGTGTTATTAATAAAGACGTAATGGGACTCTGATTGCAGGTCAGTAAACATCAGACTGATGTTCTCACTTTGCTCCTGTCATCGTAGCATTGTGTGTGTGTGTGTGTGTGTGTGTGTGTGTGTGTGTGTGTGTGTGTGTGTGTTTGTGTGTGTAGCTGTATATAACGAGCAGCTATTGAATGAATTTAAAAGCAGCTAATTTTCTTTAAACTTCTTTTCTAAAGCTGCTCTGAACGCTGTGACTTTGTCCCCGCTGTGCCGTTCGGCGTGTTAAATAACACCGGCCTGTTTATTCGGCTCACATTCCCACTTTTGCTCAGATTAATGTAACTACAGAGGAACTGCAGATGTATGTGAACAGCCCACCATTCCAGCTGCATTAGTTTGGGGCATCCTGTTCACCGCAGATGACTTTATTTACAGAAGTTTCTAAGATGAACGGTGTGGGTTATTATTTGAGGCGTCTGCAGACTTTTGGAGCGTTATGATGGTGCTGCATGAGGAGCAGGTGATGAGCGTCGGGAACACTGATCAGAACTCTTAGAGCAGAGCTCCTTCAAAGGGCACGTCGGCTTTTGTTTTTCGTCTTCTCGACGACACGTGTTTGTTTAGGTTTAAAAATAAATGTGTAAGGCTTCAGATCAGGAGAACACAGGCGTCTGTGACAGTCGAGACGTTCAGCGTTAGTTATTCCGTATCACTGGTCCAAAAATAAAAGTTGGATTTAAGTGCTGAATCCTGACACCAAGCTTTTATGCGCTGACACCTACAGACGAGCTGAGAGTGGAGCGCCCAGCGTTCTGCGCACCACCCAACTACCACCGCACAAAGAACGCTCAGCCTGAGCCCCTCCGCAGAACGCAGATGGCGGCTCCGTTCTCATCGTGAATTAACTACAGAACCCGGATTACCCAGCATGCCATTCTTCATTCTGTGTGACATCATTAAGGATCGCAATAAACTTTAGAGTATTGTGGAAGTTTTTCGTTCCTCAGAAAAGTGCAGCTAGTGTTTTAACCAAAGCTAGAAAACTGCAAACCACAGGAAATACTAGCCACGCCCACCTTACAACCTCATTAACATCAAAACGTCCTGATATCAATATTAAAATCAGGAAACACAGATACACACACAAAGGTTAGCTTTAAAAACTATAGTGTCGGCTGCTTTCAAAGTTTTAAGGATTCAAGGAGACAATTGTCATTTACGTAAATATAGCAGCGTTATAGAATATAAATCTAAAATATAGAATATAAATGTTAGTATAAAAATATAGTCGAAATAAAAATATATATCTTCAGCTTTATCCTCTATTAGGGTCGCGGGGGGTTTTCCATGCCCATCCAAGGGAGAATGTTTCGGGCGCTGGGCAGATACACCCAGGACAGGGGGGCAATCTATCGCTGGGCACACACTCACTCACACACACACACTCTATATGGGGCAATTTGGAGAACTCAATTGACTTGATCCAAGTTTTTGGACTGTGGGAGGAAACCGGAGAACCCGGAGGAAACCCACGCAGACATCAGGAGAACATGGAAACTCCACCCAGATGGGGATTCGAACCGGGAATCCCTAGCGCTGAGAGGAGAACATGCCAACCACTAAGCCACCGTGCTGCCCTTATATATATATAAATGCTTCATATATAAAGTTGATTTAATTAATTTAGTTTTTTTGTTGATTATCTGATCTGATTGGTTCTTTTATGGACTCTTAATGAACTTTCAAAGCCGCTGTGGGTTTTCTGCGTTGGTCTCCTGGTTGACGGGTTTGTTTTCGGTTGTTTTCATGTTGTATGATTGTTCGGCGGTCCAGCGCGATGGTTCTAATGAAGCGGGAGGCGCTCTCAGTTTCAGATGTATATTTATATATTCTATAATATGAAGGGTTTTGTTCCGCTGTGCTGGTGATGCGGTGGGAGAGTTTAATATATTTCGATGTTTAATCAGTTGTAAATGAAGCAGAGAGGCTGCTGGTGGTTCTGCATTGTTCTCGGCTGCTGTTCTCCTACAGCGGGTGCTATTGGAAGCTTTTTGGCAGGGCATCGTAAGATAAACAGTTTCCTGGTGATATTTGCATAATGTATCCGACTCGCTTCACCTTCTGAATGTGAATGTCCTGAAATGTGTGTCGTGGTTTGAAAGCTCTCTGAGAATGAGTGCGAGCTAAAAGGCCCTCGTTTAAGGAGTTATTACGGTGAAGTGAGCTCGGCCGTAATGACGGCGCACGAGTCGCGGCGTGAATGCCGAGCTCCTCTGAATACGGCGAGCGGCTAATGCGGCGAGCCCAAACCCAGATCCGGCTCCCTCTGGACGGAGGACACGCTGCCGGAGAAGGTCAGATCTGCTATTTGGAAATTAATTTCTGCTCTAGTTGTACGTGTGGAGGAAATGCATTTTGTTTACGGCTTATTATCGCCGGCCGCGCTCTCATGCATATTAATGGCGGCGGCGCCGCGGCCCGGGCCTGGCTCCCGGTTGAATAGCGACCGGCGTGTGACAGCTGCACATGGAGTAAAGAAGTTTTTAAGCGCTTTTGTTCGCAAAACAACATTTCCATGTCCTACTTAGGGAAATAATTCAGTGCTGGCAAGGTTAAGTGCCGCGACGCGGCGTGTCGAGGGCCCTCGTGCCTCCACGGAGCCGGGCTCACGCCGCCGCAGACACTCCACCGTGATTTACGTTCAGTGTAAGTACTCAAGAAATTATAGTTTCAGCAAATCGTGAAGAAAAGCCAAACAAGTGCCGTAAGTAATTTAGAAGGAGCCCTATAGCATGGAACCCTGCCCCCTCCAGCTGAAGCATCTCTCAGACATCAGCCTGTCTGCTGCATCTGCATCATCATCATCACTTACAAACTTACACCGTCAGCACCAAACTTTATTAACCCATCCCAGTTCTGACTACAAATCCTCACCAAGCTGCTGATGGTGCTGCAAGCCCACAAGAACGATGGGAAAGCCCCCAGGACACCCTGCCAGGCCTCCAAGAAATGACCCGTTCCATACGGCCCGAAAATCAAACCCAGGACCTTCACCAACCGCAGCACCACCACAAATCAGACAGATCCAATATCTGTCTTTAATTTGATTGATTATCTGTAACGGTCTGTTTAGAACTCAGACCCCCGGCACATCAGCAAGCTTTAATATCTTTAGCGGTTTATAATCCAGAAGCCGTGCGTCACTGAACCCAAAGGATTCGTATTAACGAGCTCTCATCCTAAATTCGATTCCCAGCCACCAGAGCGCAAACAAAAGCTGAGTTTGGTAGGTTCTCTGGTGGGCTGGTTGAATTAGAGTTATATTTCGTCGGTTTTCGGCAAATGTGTCTGAACTGAGTAACGGCGCGACAGACTTTAGTGTCAGCGGGGAAACAGAATGATGAGGGAAACATCATTTTAAAAGTGGCCTTTGAGTTTGTGTACAATTACTGAGAACCCCGCTGGAGCTGCAAGACACAACCAAAAAACATCAGAGCTTTAACCTTTCGGGCGCTGGGCACCCAGGACAAGACGCCAATTTGTCATTGGACACACTCACTCACACACACACTCTATATGGGGCAATTTAAAGCATTCAATTGACCTTGAATCCATGATTTCAGACTGTGGGAGGAAACGGGAGATTCAGCGGCAAGCCATATGGACATGGGTAGAACATGCAAACTCCACTCAGATGGGGATTCGAACCAGGAGTCCCTAGTGCTGAGAGGAGAACATGCCAATCACTATACCAAAGTGCCACCCTGTATTAAATTTATAAAATTTAAATCTTTAAATGTTTTTGATACAGTGTGTTTATTAGATTCCATCATCTCAGATCTGCTGCTCAAACACACACACACACACACACACACACTCTTACCTCGCTCTTGATCTGATCCACACGTGAGCAGTGCACTCGATTTAAAGATGTCAGCATGCCTCCCTGAATCCCATCTCGTCCATCAGTCCCGCGTTTCGGGGGAACTGTCAATCACACGGCGTCTCAATCCAGCAGTGTCCTCTCCCGGCAGCTCGAGGTAATTTCCTTTCAGAAATTGCTGTCATCACACGCTGCTCCTGCACATACATCAGGATGTAAATGGCTTTTTGGTGACAGTGTCTCGCATGCTCGATAAAAGGCCATAAATAATAGAGGAGGTGTCCTTAAATGCAGAGGACACAGGACATCCAGCGCTGAGTTACACAGGTGGAGGTTCCCTCTCCTCCCACACTTTGAGGGTTCTTTAGTACCAAAGAGAACTGTCTCCCTGTAAACCCCCCCAAGTGTCTTCAATACAAAGACATCAGAAGCACTTAATTCCCTGCAAATAGCCATTAATCTTTTAATTAAGACCTGAAACATGAGCCTCTGAGCTCAGAACCTGATAGAACACCAAGCTTCTGCTGAAGGTCCTCAGAACTCAGAACCGCTGAAGGTTCATTTAAAGAGCTTAATGCAAGCTTAAATTAGCTTCAGATAAAAATAGAATCAGCTCCAGGTTTCATTCATTCATTATCTTACACTTAACGTTCTACTAGGGTCATGGGGGGGGGGGGGGGATCCCCAGCACTGATAGGAGAACGTGCCACCCACTACACCACCGAGCCGAGCTCCAGATTTATTATATTGAATATATTACAGTCTGGTCTGAAATAAACAGCAGGCTCAATAATCAAAGTGATAACATCAGATCAGACCGAACGGCGTCATCGTGTCCCCATTAAACCCGACGCCTTCTCTCCGTTACAGCAGAACTCTGAGACACAGGGGACCATGTCTGATGGATCGATGACACGGTGTTAGAACCAGACTCGTCCTCATTATAGATCTGATAGATAATGATGTCTGCAGTCCTCATCCTCAAAGCTGGTTTTGAAGTAATTCACATTAACGAGTCAGACTCACTTATTTCCAATTTTCAGTCTTCTGATCTCCATCAGGACACGTTTACCTTTACGTTTACATTTAGTCGTCAAATCCAGGTCATTATTTTCATTATATCAGGGGTTTGTGGTAGAGATGTGTTTTCAGTTGTTTCTGGGTGATGCTCAGTGACTCGGCGCTCTCGACAGAGTTTAGGATGATGGTTCCACCATTTTGCAGTGGAGAACGAGTCTCACAGAGGGAGGTTGCCCCACCGGGCGACATTCATCACTAGAACGTAGTGAACGAGTCGGAGTGTGTTTTAAGTCTAGAGTGAAGGTCAGAGGGGCCAGATCCAGAGAGTCCTGCAGATCAGAGTCAGGGTCTGAATGCAGCAGCTACAGGGAGCCAATCAGAGAGGAGAGGTGGAATCACATGATTCACTTGGGTGGTGGAAAACGAGTTCTGAATCAGTTGTAGAGGTGATGGTGCATGCTGAGAGACCGACAAGTAATGCATTACAGTAATGGAGCCGGGATAGGCTGAGGGCTTGGACTAACATCTGAGGAGCATGTTCAGTCAAGAACGGTCTGATCTTCATGATGTTCTTCAGAGAGAACCTGAAGGAACAGAGCGTTTTAGTCACATGATCAGAGAGTTTACGATGGGAGGCCATGATGTAACAATGGTTACGGAGCGGGTCGGGTGGAGAGAGGGTGGAACCGTCGGTTTGGAAGGTCAGGTCATGAAGGATTCTGAAGCATCTTGTTTGTTGTTAGTTTGGGGAAGGCCCTTTCCTGTTCCATCATGAGTGGGTTTGGAGTGGACGAGGGTCACTGAAGGGTTGAGGGCGTGTCCACAGCGCGGTGTTTTTATGTAGATGGAGTGAAAATGCAGATTTTCTAAATTGATGATGTGGACTCGCGTCCATCATGATGTCATTCATGTCTCCTGTGTCCTGCTCCGTCCCGACTCTCAGGTCAGGTGACCTTCTCCTCCACGTGACTTCATCTGGACCAGACGGAGCGCCGCATCTTCATCACTCTCACCGCTTCACTTTCTGAACATCTCACTCCTCACGCTTTCACCTGCTCATCTCCTCCTCTTCCTCCTCCTCCTCCTCACTTCGACCGCCTGCTAATTAGAAAAACCGAAATGGAACATAAATGATTGAAACCTTATTATCTCACAGTATTATTAATAGACACCTGAGGGAAGAGGCTCCTGACATCATGTCCTCCATCGGTGCTCCTCCAGCTCCCTCAGCTCACGCTTTTAAAGACGTTTGGCTTCCTGCCGTCTGGATTTGCACTTCTTTAAACCTAATAAGCTGGACGTCCTGAGAGCTGACCTGTGTCCCCCGTTTGTCTCTGGTCTTCAAACCGGAGGATGACGTTTTAGATTCATGTTTTGTTGGTGAACACGTCGTGTATCTTAATAAAATACTTTTAAAGGAATTTTTTGGGACGTTGGTGTCTTTAATATCTAAATAAAGACCCAAAGCTCAGATGTGAGGAGAGTCGAGTGTTTCAGATCCGGCTTTCAGGTGTTGTTTCTCCTCCCGAGTGCAGACAGATGGACCGATCCTCTCCTCCTCCTGTTAGTAATAAGGTTGCCGCCCAGGGGCTCCGAACAGACCAATCACGTTGCTTACATTTAATTACCGGCGACAGAAGAAGCTGCGGCCAGGGCCGGGTGGTGAGCGAGCACTCCCCGCGAACATCACCTCCTGAACTGAGACTCTCACACCAGACACCGGCTAATGCAATGTGTGTGTGTGTGTGTGTGTGTGTGTGTGTGTGTTTAACAGATGCCTGGTGCTCCGTGTTCATCTCAGGAGAACAGGTCAGAGGAGAGGAACAGGTTTTACATCCAGATGCCTTCCTGACCTTTAATCCCATTCTGGTGTCACTTTGGAGGCTCCGGGCTCGGGGGGGTGGGAGGCGACGGGCAGGGGGTGAGGTGTCAGGGTCTCGGTTTCCCGCTTTCAGCACCTGCTTCCTGTGTGTTGGATTGTGTCCTGCACTTGTCGTTTGATAAATGGAGCTTCTTGCAGGTAAATGGAATTGATGCTCCATCAGGTGAGCACAGCGGCCTTCAGCTGCGGCTTTCACGATCGCTCAGCTTGGATCCTCAAATGTCGTTCCGCTAAATAAAGATATTTAGTCTAAAAAAAACGACCTTTGATCATCAGCACTGAACCTTTAATGAGGGAGGTGTGCGGTAACTCAGTGGTCAGGGTGTTGGAATATCAATCTGAAGGTTGTGGGTTCAAATCCCAGGTCCAATGAAGTTACCAGTGTGGGTCCTTGAGCGAGACCCTTAACCCTCATTGCTCCAGGGATGTTGTGATGAACCCTGTGCTCAGCTTGTAAGTCGCTTTGGATAAAAGCGTCCAATAAATGTAAATGTAATGTAAGTGTAGGTGGACACGGTGGGTCCAGATCTTTATCTCATTATTATATATGGACTTTATCTTCATCCAGGAGATCATACAGTGAGGTCAGACACCGATGTTGGACGATCTCGGTTCTAGTTCATGATTAAGGTGTTGAAAGGCTCCTGGATGCCTCATCTGGTCGTGATGTGTAGGTCCTGTGTGGGATGAGGTTCTGAGGTTCCGTCCTCCGTGTGTTGAGTCGTAATATCGATGCATGAGCACGACTGCTGCGACGGGCACATCACAGCTCTGCCTCGCTGCCAAAAGAGCCTGGATAGGTCCCAGAGCTCCCCCTGATCAACAGTCTACATGCACAACCACAGATCCCCCCTCTGCCTTCCACCCTGCATCCATCCATCACTAACCCACACCATTACCTGTTTACCACATCACTGTACTGCTGCATCTGGAACCCTCAGCAACCAAAATAAAAGTCCCCGCAGACGGAAGCTCCACACACACACACACACACACGTCCATTTTTCTTTTCCTATCAAACCACAAATATCCTTATTAGTCACATCTCTGTACATCTGTACCTACGTCTATATCCCCCATCATTAACTACCCCACCCACCGGTGGATGCATGCCTCCTCTTTAGAGATTCGGCTTCGTACACAGTTTTTATTTATTGCTAGTTTTTTATTTGCGGAGTGAAATCCAGCGGCAGCCGAGCCGCCGGGGAGCCGAGGGCTGCGAGATGTAAATGAAATGAAACCGAGGACGGTGGAATGAAGAGAACTAACGGGACCACGTCGGGGGAACATCCCCGAACATCCCGCTCACTGATGCAGCTCAACAAATCCAATGTGTTCATGCTCGCCCGCCTCCAAATGAGCCCGGATCATAGAGCCGCCCACAGGTGACAGAACCGGGCTTACAGGGAGGGGGCGGGACCAAGCCTGATGTAGGATTCCTACCAATCAGTTCTCATGACGCCCCAAAGCGTCGACTTCAAACAGTATACCACCGAGATTTCAGAACATTACCGACAGGTTCTCATCCTGATCCTATCCCTGCCTTTATTCATTCATCCATTCATCTCTTGTTCCTCCATCCCGTCCTCCCTTATTTAGTACCTCCACCCATCCGTTCACCTGTTCGTTCATTTAGTCCATCAATAAAGCATTATAGTCATTACATTATTGTCTGACAAACACCATGTATGAATTCCTCCACCCATCATCCACCATAATACTCATTCATCCATCCACTTATCAGCAGCAGTAACCTATTCATCTTTACAATATGCCACTTGTCCATTTCTCCATCTGTCTGTAGAAATGGTTATCATCCATCATCATCATCATCATCATTATCTATTATTAAAGCCATCCATCCATCCATCCATCCATCCATCCATCCATCCCTTCCTCTATGTAATATTAAATTAATGTCATCCACTTTGTTTCACTCTGGTGTTTCTCCATCATTCATTCATTAACAATACATTAAAGTGTCCATCCATACCTTCATCCTCCAGCTTCCATCTGGTATCTCCATCATCCCTCTGCTGTGGTTCCATGCATATGGATGGTTTAGAGATGTGCATCATCATGCACTCCTCCTCCTCCTCCTCCTGCTCTTCCTCCACTCTGAGCTGGATGGAGTGTTGACCTTGTGGTGACATTGGCTGTCGCCGGCGTTTTCTGAGCGAGATGCAGGACCGGAGCTTCAGTTGTTTGATCCTGAGCAAAGCTGACATTCTCTCCAGCACCGTGTAACATCACACACCTCTTTAATCTTGATCAAGGCAAGCAGACGCCGCCAAAGGGACCTGCAGCTCAGAGGGATCTTCTGAACGCTGACACAAAACACAGGGTCAATTTCAGGAGGGCAGATTCCAAAAGCCCGGCTCCTCGTTCATCTCGACTCGGTCGTGTTTCAAACATGGTTTCTGTAATGTCAATAAAGACGTCCATCAGTTCCAGACGTGTCTGTTTCTACAGATGTATCACTGATGTTAACATTATAAAGTCCTGTTCGGGGTCTCAGCATGCACAATGTGGACAAAGGTCCCGGGACACATTACACCTGCTGCCCATAACCCAGCCCATCTCATTAGCTTTCACAGCTTACAGAGTACTGAGAGGCTGGGGTTTGAAGATCTGACCATCAACAGACTTTAGTCTGCATCTGTTCAGGTTGCCATCAATTCTGAGATGCTTTGAGGATCTTTATCCTGTTGTAGAAGTTCGAGAGATGTGTTGAAGATCTTAAGAAGTTCTTAAATGTGTTGAGGATCTTCATAAGTTCTGAGATGTGCTGAAGATCTTTAGAAGTTCTGAGATGCGTTGAGGATCTTTGTCCTGTGGTTGAAGTTCTGAGATGTGTTAAGGATCTTTATCCTAGTGTTGAAGCTCTGAGATGCGTTGATGATCTTCATAAATGCTGAGATGTTTTGAGGATCTTTATCCTGTTGTAGAAGCTGCCTTAGTTTAAAGATGTAGATGTTTACATTAATAAGAGAAGTTGGTGTTTGTTGGGAAGGTGGGGAGTATATATAGTGTCCCTTCACCCCCCCCCCCCCAAACATGGAGACAGTATATGATGAAACAGGGCACATTCATCACAGTCCATTGGAAATAATAAGAGAAGTCTTCCAGCAGAGCGAGGACTGGGCATGGTGTCATGCTTATGAACATCCATCAAACACACATGCCATGTGAAAGGAGCCTCTGGAACGGCGTCAGGGGGGGGCGCTCTCACCAACACACAGCTCCACATCAAGCGCCATGCTGCAGGGGAAAGTAGAGGAGCCGAAAAAACAAAAACAAGAGCCTCTCTTATTCCAAGAGGCTGATCTCCGTCAGTGCAGCCATTTCATAGGCTGCGGAGTGAGCGAGCGAGCGAGAGAGAGAGAGAGAGAGAGGGAATGTCTGCCCTGTGTGCCGTGCATTTAAATAAACGCACAAATATATAAATATATACACAGCAGGCCAATTATTACAGGCTTGAAACGTTTGACTCCCACATGTACCGGAGCAGAGAGGAGGTGGAGTGTTCTGAAGTCAAAAGACGGCGCGTACGCTCAGAGAAACTGAAAAAAGGGTCATTAGCTCAGAGCGCCGGCGATGCGGCGAGCTCGGGCACACGGGCAGCGGGTCTGAACCAAAAAAAAAAGATTAAAGTGGAGCATGCACCAGTGTTCACCAATCTGCATGCTGATAGCAAGCTGTGGCTGAGTGTGTATGAGTGTGTGAGGGTGCGTGTGTGAGGGTGTGTGTGTGTGTGTGTGTGTGTGTGCAGTCACAGCAGGATATGTGTATGATTTGCTCTCGTCCGCTGTGTCACAGTGATTTTCTCTCTTCTCCGGTTTCCTGGAGGCAGATCCCGAGTCTTTGCCGCTGCAGATCTGATCGTACGTCTGCACACAACCTCCATCACGAGCCGAGCGCAACGCCGCCACCGCCACCGCCGCCGGCGTCAACCACCTGCTTTATTCAAATACCATCTCCTGAGGAAAGTTAGTGCACCCCTGCTAAATCAACACCAAAAAGAGCAAAACAACTAAAGAAGTTACGAACAAAGTTGATGTTCAGCAAAACTTCTGCAGGTGGAGACAGAAGTGAGACACTGAGAGACAGGGGAGACGTGGAGGACATACTGCTGCTTTATATAGAACTCTAAAGTAAATACCCACACTGTAATTAACCTCATGTTGCTACTGAACTGTGAGCAGTGTGTGTGTGTGTGTGTGTGTGTGTGTGTGTGTGTGTGTTTGTGTGAGTGTGTGTGTGTGTGTGTGTGTGAGTGTGTGTTGAAGCGACAGCAGCAGTAAACCCTCATTATTTACGATTTCTGCGGCGTTTCCTTCCCCGGCCTCTCCTGATTCTCTACAGCAATTAGCATTTTTATTTAATATTTATAAAATCACAGCGACCATTTCATCTTTAAATGTCTGTAACAACATGTCCGCTGTCACGTGGTCCGTCTGTCTGTGTCCCACCTCTGCGGGGACTGTGAGATGATTTATATTCATTTTAGCATATCATTTATTAACAGGCGTAGTGAAAACGCTCACGCTGTAGTACCCACGTTCGCCATCAGGGGGCCTTCAGCTGTAATTAGAGGACAAGCACGGATCTGAACTTCTGTCTGAACGGAGGGAATTAATATATATTTTTAATGAAATGTAAAGGAAGCTTCATTTCTGCAGCACTGATTCTCACATCAGGAGATTCTCGTTGATTCTGAAGATTTCAGGACTTTGTGTTCGGCGTTAATAATCTGAAGTCCTGAAGACGCGGAGCGGCCGAGCCACGGTCCATTCCGTCCATCCTTCAGCGTGGGGGATTTAATGGAGGGATCCATAATGCATTGCACCTTTGATCATTAACAGCATCACGCCGCTCTGCTTTAATCCGGCTGAGTGTCGGTGTACAGATGTCATCGGCGCCGCCGTTTTCCACTCGTGAATATATTCATGTGGTTTTGCCCCTCAGTCAGAAGAACAGAGAGAGAGAGAGAGAGAGAGAGAGAGAGGACGAGACGGGAGTGGCATATTTCTCCCCCGATAATAAACAGCGGCGGGCGGATTATCCTGAAATGAACATGTGTTTTTGAAAAGCCTCTTACGGGGGGAGATTATCCGGTAATGGGTATTTTTTTCTGACTCTGCTTTATTATGATAGCTTTCGGAGACGCAGTGGGGTAACACCGGGGCTGCAGGACCAGTTTAGGAGTTTGTGCAATTAGCTTCAGCCTCCGCTGCCTTGGCTGCTTTCCCATGGTCCTCTATTTTAGTCTAATGGCTGGCAAAGTGAGACGTCCCTCGATAGTGTAAGAGCACCGCGCAATGAGCGAGCGAGAGAGAGAGAGAGAGAGAGCCTGCACTCACTACAAACGCAGGTTGACGTGGCGAACAGACAGATGGGTGGGTGGGTGGATGGATTACGGGGTGGACAGGTAGGCGGATGGACGGACAGGTGGATAGACGGATGATGTGGATGGATAAATGGATCCTTGAGTTGTGAGAGGACGAAAAGACGGGGTGACGATGAAAGGAGGGTGGAAATGGAGGGCAGTGGGATGGAGGTCTGGAGGCAGTGGTCAAAGAATGGGATGAGAGCCGGTCAGCGGCTCGCTGACCTCCAGAACCACGGCAGGGCGCTGAGAGGTTGAGATGGAGGTTCTCAATCATCATAAGAATACAAGCTGCACTGCAGAGGATGGATGGAGGATGGATGGATGGATGAATGGATGGATAAGTGGATGAATGAGTGGATGGATGGATGAGTGGATGAATGAGTGGACGGATGGATGGATGAGTGGATAAGTGGATGAATGAGTGGATGGATGGATGAATGAGTGGAGGGGTTGTATGGATGAGAAAAGTAGTATAAGTTTGTAAAGGTTGGATGCAGAATGGATGGATTTTTGGTTGGGTGGATGAACAGGTGAGTAATGGATGTTGTTTGAATGGCTGGATGAATCAGGTGGATGGATGAGTGAATAGGTTCGTATAGAATGATTGTACATGTTCTGCTCTGTTTATTATAAATGAAGCGGCGTCTCGATGCGACTGGATGAGATGGGGCGCAGGGCGTGACCTTTCACCCCACACATCTGAATCCTATTGGCTGAGAGCCTGGGCTGAATGAATAAATGTAAATGAGATGCGCGGTGTGGCCTGCGGGTGGCGACGGCTGCTGCGAGTCGATAAGCAGCGCGTTCTCATTTACTAACAAACGTACAGTTCGCACGCACACGCCGCGTACACCATCATCAGCATGCGGCGAGGACCCGGAGAACCCTGAGGACCCGGAGAACCCGGAGAACCCTGAGGACCCAGAGAACCCTGAGGACCCGGAGAACCCTGAGGACCCGGAGAACCCGGTGGACCCGGAGAACCCGGAGGACCTGCAGGACCCGGAGAACCCAGAGAACCCGGTGGACCCGGAGAACCCGGTGGACCCGGAGAACCTGGAGGACCCGTAGAACCCGGTCCCCCACAGAGCGAGATTCACATTCAACATTCACCATGATTCACAACAACAATCTGATTCGCTTACAAACCAGAGATTCGTTTACTTAACCCCCCCCCCCCCCCC
>JAFMOD010000359.1:566364-593531 GCA_019802435.1 Corydoras maculifer
GGGGGCAGGGATTCAGACTGTCACTCTAAAGGAAAGGCGTTCGATTCCAGACCTTTAATCTCAAGGCCCCTCAGAACCCTGACCTCAGGTGCATCATCTGGTCCTGAATCAGGACTCCGATCCCCTTTGCTCTCGAGCATCTGGAGCTCCCACTTCAGCCGTTCTTCTCTTCGGGGGCCGTACAGTCGGGCTTTTTCTGGCTGATGAAAGCGACACTCGATTAGAAACGATCATTAAACAGAATTGATCTATTATAAATAGCTATGTGCTGTAAGGAGGGCTCTGCAGGTCGGCGTGCGGTGGTTGTTCCACAGAACCACGGCGTGACATTCGTGAAGCTGCTCCTCGTGGTCCGTTTCCCAGCTGCAGTCTCCGAGCCATCAGTTCTTTTAATAATTCAGTTCCCTCCTGGTTTTACAGATATTTCCAATAATATAAATCCGTCCCGCACAATGCGGTTTGAACAAGCGGTTCAGATTGTATTGACTCTGTCTGCCTGGGTTTGTGATATAAAGCAGAAAAACACACGGCTTTCCCGCCGAGCATACAAGTCTGTAAATGAGAGCCGGCGCCGCTTTGATCTGCTGCCGAGATCTGGTTAGATGTTCTTCCTACAACAAAGGCGAGGGAGAGGAGACTCAGGTAAAGCCCGGCCTTTTGATCTGCAGACCCGCACATGGCTACTCTCCTGCCTCGGATTGGCGAGGGTCATTAAAAAATCTCTTGATGGAGGGCAGATAAGAGAACAAGGTTACGCGAGGGGACGGCGCTGTCAGGCGCGGGCAGGAGTAAAAAAAGAACGCGTCCCGCGGTGCTCCGGCCGTCTCGGCATGAGCGGACGCGTAACCCGCGCTCTCTGATGTCACGGCTCGGTAAAGGTCACACGGCTTTCTGCAGTACACCGGCAATCATCTTTTTTTAGGTTTTCCACTGGCATGTCACATTTATCATCTGAGGATCCAGGGGATGAGGACACGTTGGGGGGGGGATTGTCCCCTGACCTCATCACTAAATCTGTAAACATTGCACGGGTGTCAGTTTTAGCTAAGTCAGGTCATGTGACGTTCTCCAAACACACCTTTACCAATGGTTCCTCCTTATTTAAACACACGTCGTCTGGAGTAGGGTTCATTTATATCATCCATCCGTTATCTTCCGTTTATCCTCTATTAGGGTCACAGGGGGGTTCCCCATGCCCATCCAGGGCAGAACATTTTGGGCACTGGGTAGATACACCCAGGACAGGGGAGCAATCTATCTCTGGACACCTTGTTTATATTATTTGTTCCTAATTAATGCTGCAGCATTGAGTATTGGTTTCAATACCCACCTTTAACGGAGATATCAATGAGTTATGGAACCATCAACAAAGTCATAACACCAGTGCGTTTGGCATGTTCTCCCAGCTTCACAACATGTCAGATCTGAGAGGTGGACGGAGTGCAGCCTCTGTATCTCCAGTTCATCCATTCATTTCATAATGGACCCGAGAACGTAAATCAAACGTCGAGCAGAAAGCCATCACACAGTGTTGGTATGAAACCTGCAGCTTCATAAACATGATGGAGATCCATAAGTGTGATCTGTGAAGTAGAACTTCCTCCATCACGTCGGGTTTCGGTGGTAACCACACATCAGGGACGTTTCCTTCAAAGCCTGCACTTAAAAATAATGAGACACTTAACAAGAATGTCAGGGAAAAAAAAAGATAATCACTTCTTCCATTTAACATGATGTTTATTTGTGCGTGCGAGTCATTAGTGTTTAATTGCATGTATTACGGCCTGAAACGAGCCGAAAGAACAAACACCGCTGTTCTGCTCAGCGAGAACGTTCCTGCACTCATTTCCTCCAATCGCAAATCCCAGGCGATCTCAGGAGCGTTCCATCCGTACACCGGGGGATGACGCCGCGGGCCACTCTGTATGGACTCCCGATTGATCCTGAGCAGGTTCTTCTGACCACGCCCACATTCAGATGGGCATGAGGAGGCTGGTTTGTTTCCACGATGAGTCTGGAACTTTCTTCTCTGTCTGATCTGCGACGGAACTGACAGCATCTCTAACAGCTCACCCCCCCCTCACGAGAGGAAATAATAAATATGGAAATATGGCTGCCCTCCATTTCCTCGCTCTCTGATTCCTCTATTTCCAGAAACACAGAGAAGCCCGAACACAAACACGGCCGATGGCTCGGGTTCCGGCGGGACGCGGTGCGGCGTGCCTCGTCCGTGGATCAGTGCGGGTCACGCTGCGTTCCTTCCTGAATGATTTTTCGGTGGCGTTTTAATAACAGCAGGCGCTGAAGACAATACTAATGCACGCTGGAAGAGCCGCCGCCCCGAAATCATGTTGCAACAAGCCGCACGCCGGAAAACAGCGCCCGAGCCATCGCGGCTGAAATGAAAGATTGTCTCTTTCCATCTCGCTCATTTCCACGCCGCGGCGAGTCGGGAGGTCGCTTTAATATCGCGCTGCAATATTGAAGGCCGTCCTCCTTTACAGATGAGAAGCATGTTGGGCTTTTTGTGGGTTTTTTCTGAATTCTTTCATTTTGCGTGCGGGTCGATAGCGAGTCTGATGCTTTATCAGATTTTCCTGCAGAAGGAATATTTTTAACTTTTCTTATTTCTGTCGCTGTTATTAGAAGAAAGACGGGTTTGTTTTAACACTCAGCACGCTGACCTTTCATCTTGACATCATAATGAGAAGCAGTTAAGGCCCGCCTCCAGAGAGAAGCATCAAGATGCCATTGGTTTCGATGAACCTTATAAATAGAGAGGCTGTGGCGGCTCGGTTGTTACGGATTGTGGGTTCAAAACCTATGATGTGGCTCCTTTAGAAAGACCCTTAAGCTTCATTACTCCAGGGGGCGCTGTGTCAACCCTGTGCTCTGACCCAACCACGTTGGGAGAAATCGTCGTCGTTGGCTAAACGACTAAATCTGAATATAAATATGTGATGTTATAAATAGAGTGCATTAAGGCCACGCCCACACCCATACGACTCTTCACTGCTGACTATAATCACAACATGATTATATTTGTCTGCGAACAAACGCTACAGACAAATCTTATGAGGAGCCACCTTCACCACCTTCACCAACTTCACCAACTTCACCACCTTCACCATCTGCACTCAGCGTTTCCTGCAATGACATTCAAAGTTGTGTTAATGTAGCATTGAACCACTAGAGGGCGTGAGTTACTGGTATTTTCTCTCTGTGAAAGATTTCGTAGGTGCGATGCAAAGCAGAGTTCCTAAACACACACACACACGCACACACACACACACACACACACACACACACACACACACACACACACACACACACACAGCTGGTTTTAATTAAGGTTCTAAGTTTGGGTTTAATTCACTGAGGTTTCTCTTCACATTCAGCAAAACAGAGTTGGTTTTCACTGCTGTGACCACAACACTTTGTGCAGAGAGATGCAGGAAACCACAGGGAGGCGCCACCACGTCTAAACCACAGAAAGATGGGAGAGAACACACACTCACACACACACACACAACACACACACACCACACACACATACAAACACAAGCATACATACATTTACATTTAGTAAAGGCTATTTTCTAAAGTGACTCATGAGTGAGAGAAGATGAGTGTGTGTGTGTGTGTGTGTGTGTGTGTGTGTGTGTGTGTGTGTGTGTGTGTGTGTGTGAGGTTTTCAGAGGGCTGACTCAGCATGTTGTGAGTTGATGCTCATCAGAACGTTAAGGTAAAAAAAGAGCAGCTGACCTTCAGGAGACTCTAACTTGGTCTCCAGCTCCGGTAACTCCAGAACCTGATTAAGAACCTCACAGAACACAGAACATGGAACCTGAACACGGAACCTGAACAAGGAACCTGAACAAGGAACCTGAACATGGAACCTGAACACGGAACCTGAACATGGAACCTGAACACGGAACACGGTACGAAAGAGAACACGGTCTGCCTCCTGAATGCTTCCATCTGCAGAAGCTCCTGCTCCAAAGAGCAAATCAAACAGTCGTGTGCAGTTGATTGCGGTTCCTCATCACGTGGAGGGTTCCCGCGTGCCGAGCGCTTCTCTTAACGCGCCTGCTTTAACGTTCTCAGAGCGAGGCGGTGCCAATTCTCCAAACGGGCATCGGCTTTGCTTACCGGACCCGTTTTAAGGGGACGACTTTACCGGAATAGGTGCCGCCGGTCCTCTTTGTTGCTGGGAAACAGCGGAGGAGAGCGCGGCGTGCCGTTTGCGGGGCATTTAGAGAGGCCATTTCGAATGATGACGGCTGAAAGGATAATCTGTGGCGGCGGCGCCGATCTCGTAAAGAAAAGGGAAAGAAAACCAGCTCGCTCCGGCTGAAAAGCAGACATTGTGTCTGGTGATTGCACCCTGACGACGGGAGCCGTGATTTGAAACATCCAGGCGCTGGTTGGCTGTGTGTGTCTCATTGTCATCGCAGGGTGTTTATGTCAGAGACGCTCTGCAAGCGCGAACGTAACAAAACACCACGCACCGCTGCAGAGCGGCTTTTATCTGCAATGAACGGCATCACATGCACCGGCGCTGTTTATTCCATCAGCCCTGAACCACGTACCAAACCCAAACCACGGCCAGCGTCTGCGCGCCGAGGGACGTCCCGATGAACACAACCATCAACTTAACAATTAAAACACGCTAGCTCAGTGGTCAGGGCGTTGGGCCAGCAACTTCAAGGTTGGGGGTTCAAATCCCAGATCCACTGAAGTTACCAGTGTGGGTCCTTGTGCAAGACCCTTAACCCTCATTGCTCCAGGGGGCGCTGTGATGAACCCTGTGATCAGCTTGTAAGTCGCTTTGGATAAAAGCGTCCAATAAATGACCAAATGACCAAAAAAACGACGGTAAACCAGATGAGCGTACAGTGTTGGGTTCCACGTGCTCTTTTGTCCTAAACATGTTCACGTCCCGGAGACTCCAGAACCCGTCTGCAGGAACGAGGGCGCTGTCTCCCATTCAGAGTTTCCTTTGTAATTGATGTTGAAATATTAATGTGCTTTAATTAACGTAAACAAAAAAGAACAAAGACTAACACTTTCAGATGGAGGTGACCTGGATAAAGCTCTCTCTCTCTCTCTCTCTCTCTCTCTTTCGCAGTCTCATTTCCTGTCTCTCTCACGCTTTGTGTTGCTGCCTCACCTGCTCGCTCGCTCTCTCGCTCGCCCGCTCACTCGCTCTCTCTCTTTTTGATGGCTGTTCTCTCAGCCGATCACGCTCTCGTTTCTGAAACGCCGTCTTTAGGAATGACACTCAGTTAAAACGCTGTTTTAGGGAAATTGACATCAAGAGCAGGTTCTCTCTCTGGCTTCGGCGTGAAGAAAGAACTTTTTTAAAACAAACCTTCAGTTTAAGAACTCGGGTTTCAGAGACGGAGAGATGGGGAAGCGGAACATGCCATTCTCTGGGAATTTGACAGAAAAGGTGGTAAAAAAGAAGGATTGGTAGCTCAGTGGTCAGGGCGTTGGGCTCTCAATCTGAAGGTTGGCGGTTCAAATCCCAGCTCCACTGAAGTTACCAGTGTGGGTTCTTAAGCGAGACCCTTAACCCTCATTGCTCCAGGGACGTTGTGATATACCCTGTGCTCAGCTTGTAAGTTGCTTTGGATAAAAGCGTCCAATAAATAACCTAATGTAATGTAATTACATACAGCAGCAGCAGCACCACCACCACCACGTCAGTGTGACTGCAGTACTGAGCATCATCCACCACCCTAATACCACCTGCTCTGTGTGGTCCTGATCATCAGAGAACAGAGTGTACAGTAGAGCAACAGATGGACTATGGAATGGAACTGTAGAACTACAAACCCCCATTGACACTGGCTGCAGCAGCCAGAGGGAGAACCTACCAAAGCGATCGTTGCATGAGCACAGACACGCGGTACACGGTGTCGGCGTATGTAGGTCAGATGTTGAAATGTGTTTGATATTGATAAGGTCTGAGGACGCGGGGAGTTTGGTATTGATCTGGAGAACATCTCCATCACTCATGTCGATGCTCCTAACAACCACGGGCTGCGTGCGCTCGCCATCATTTATCAATATGGATTATTCCACTGAAAGCTTTAGTAAATGTGAGCCGGGTGATCGATACGCCTCTTCACCTGGAGGAGAGGCGAGGCCCGTCCTGCCGCGGCCGCTCCGAAAGCACGCGCTCGTTAATTAAATCAGTTTTATTTAATAACTCATGCAAAACTCTACCAGATCTAATCAAGTTCCCCCAGAACTCTGCAACGACAACGCCGCTGTGCTCTGATTACCAGAGTGCAGAAATAATGAGAAACGCTAGCAACGGGCTGAGGAAACACTCAGGGTTCCGATTCCACCTCGTCAATCCATCAATACCAACGCTAATCAAACACTAATCACACATTCTGGATTGATCATGTCAATAATTCTGCTAAAGAAAAATAATCAGTCCAATGCTGACGGATCCCAATAAGTTTAAATTAAACCACATGAGCAAAAGTATCAGGACACACCCCCATCCAAGTGTTTCATTCGTTCCCATTACCACAGACTGATAGATTGGACAGGGCGCCAATCCATCACTGGAAACACACACACACACAAACACAAACACACTCTATATGGGGCAATTGGGAGCATAAATTTACCTTGATTCCTGGAGAACCCTGAGGAAACCCACGTGGACACATGGAAACTCCACCCTGAGTGGGATTCAAACCTGGAACCCCAGTTCTGAGAGGAGAACATGCCAAGCCAGCGTGCCACCCTATGTCAATATAATATAGCATCAAAAATAAGTCAATAAAATATTATTAATTACATTCACCAAACAGAATCTCATTAATACTTCACTGCAAACAATAGTCTGGTGTAGCATGATAATATGTTGCTAGGCAACAGACCAGCGCTGCCAGAGAGTTCTCAAGAACCAAATGAGAATCAACATCATGGATATGATGATCTACCACCCAATCCCAGCTGTGATGTTCCTCTCCTGTTCCATCACGTTTCATTAAAACTCTGAGTTTTACGAGTTTAAAGATGTAAATAAACTTTGAAAGATGGGTTTCATTTCAGCTTTGGAGACAAACGGAACTCCGGGGTTCCATTCCGTACGGTTCCCTCGGGTTCCTCTCAGATTCATATCTTCTCAGTGAGATTCCACGGTGCTGAGGGAGGGTTCCTTTCGTTTCAGATCTTTCGTCCCTCCACCCGTTTAAACATGCTGTAGAACAAACTGCTGAGGCTGTTCCGTGTTCCTGTGACCCCTCCCTCTGTTCGGGAGTCCGATCTTCACTGGACTGAAGAAATTAAAGCAACGCTCAGGAAATCCAGAAGTCGTGATGAAACTCATCCAACACGTCGCCTCCCGTTGGATGAACGCTTATATTTGGAGGAAGTATTTATTTTTGCTGTTGACCTTCTCCCCACTGAGGGCGAGACGGAAATCCTCCAGAGTGTTTGGAGAGGAGCTCGGGCGATGAGCACATATTTATTTCCTCTGCTCCGTACATTCAAGAGGCTTCAGGGCAATTTTTCATTTCTGCAGTGAAAATGCAGATGATAACGGTCCCGGCTGAAAGTGTAATTACCTCAACCTTTCAGAGGAGCGGCGGGCAAGGCGGCCATCGCCAAACCTTTCAGGGAAAAGAAATAAATTATTGACAAAAAGAAAATTCCAGTGGCTTCTGTTCCCATCACGAGCTACACGATCTGCATGAGGAGTCCGAGGTCAGAAAGCATGGCTGGAAGGAGCTGAGCCACACTGAGCCCTGACCTCCACCCCATCATCACATCTGGGATGAACTGGAACTGAGATGACGATGCAGGTCCTCTTGTCCAACATCAATGTATCCATCATCCATTATCTTCTGTTTAATCCTCTATTAGGGTCACGCGTGGGGGGGGGGTTCCCCATGTCCATCCAGGGCAGAACGTCTCGGGTGCTGGGCAGATAGACCCAGGACAGGACGCCAATCTATCACTGGGCACACACACTCACTCACACACACACACTCTATATGGGGCAATTTGGAGAACTCAATTGACTTGCTCCATGTTTTTTGGACTGTGGAAGGAAACCGGAGAACCCAGAGGAAACCCACACGGACACGGGGCGAACATGGAAACTCCACCCAGATGGGGATTAGAACTCGGAATCCCTAGCGCTAAGAAGAGAACATGCCAACCATTAAGCCACCGTGCCGCCCCCAACATCCATGTATTATCTCAAAAATGATTCCCACGATCCCACTCCCTGTAGATGATTAATGAGAAGATAATGGATGGATGGATGGATGGAGATGATGTTCCTCAACACACAGGTGTGAGAGCTGCATTTATTCACCTGCGGTCATCAAACTCCGGAATTCAGAGGTCTGTCCCTACATTCGTCCAGATTAGACCTCAGATTCCGTCCCTATTGTATTTAATTTCTCTGTCTGTACAAAATGAAATGAGAAATTAGGTTCTGACCCATTGGGTTTGCTCAGGATTAACTGGCCCGTCTCTCTCTGTTGAACCGACCCGCCGCGACTCCTGACTGATCTTTGAATAAGCTTTAATAAAGAGACTGGCATTTACATCCCGCCTCGCCCAGATCCGGCGTGCCACTCACCGCCCGGCATGACGGCTGCTGATGTTCAACCCTGTGTGAGCTCACCCCTCCAAATTCACACTTAGAACCTTCGTAAGTGGCACTCGGTCAGCTCACCTCTGAAGGTTCGGGGGTTCACATCCTGTCCACTTCTGTAATCCAGTTCTCATGTTGGACCATGGTGGCGCGGTGGCTTATTGTTTAGCATGTTCTCCTCTCGGCTCTAGGGATTCCGGTTCGAATCCCAATCTGGGTGGAGTTTCCTCACGTGGTTCTGGAGGAGTTCTAGTCCTTTATTTCTGTATCGGTCACTCTGTTCTAGATTTAGTGATGTTCTTGGGATCTTTGTCCAGTTGCAGGACCTATGGACAGATGGACATGTAGTTGAGTCATTGGGTTTGTGATTTTGTATTTACGTCATTTTGTGGTTCTAAAGGCCTGATGTCAACAGATACACGGAACTCACAGAGGGTGTACCTCCTTCTGTAGAAGTGTAGGACTGAGGTCCCTAAAGGTACAGATTTCCTCAAGAACCTCCCTCCTCCCTCCCAGTAGGTCGGTCCTCTTCAGAAAACTGTTTTGTCCGACTGCTGCTCCAGTCACATGACCTGCTCCTCCCTTTGTAAGAGATCCTGTGTGTTTTTATCTCTTATTTAAATATGCATCAATTTTAAGTGAAGCTACCTCTCTCTCTATATTTATATATATATATATATTTTTTTTTTTATTTCCTTCTCTTTGCTCCTTTTCTGAAAACTCCCACTCGATCCGAACTTCAGAGCGATCTGGCTCATAATTCAGACGGCTTTATTCCTCACCCAGCGCCACTTCATACCGCTTTTATTCTCCACCACAAAGCCGCGACGTGAGCAGATTACTGATCCATCACTTTTCATATTTGTCACAATTTCCCAGTTTTATTTTCTCTCCTCTTCTTTTTTTTTTTTTTTCCGAGGAGGTGCATGTTTCGCTGCGCTCATTCATCAGTTCATCAGCCAGATCCTCTGCATGCGGCATCAAATGAAATCAATAAAGTCTTTTAACAATAAGAGTCTGCGAGAGGGAATTGAGTGATGAGGTGCGGGGAGAGGCTCAGCATCCGATTGATCGCGCTGCGCTCTGTTATGGTGTGTTGTGTTGTTAGTGCACTGTAAGTGCTGATGGGGTTCAGGCCTCTGGCATTTCACTTTCCTCTATTCAATTAATCAAACCTCCCCGTGCCGAGGGGCCGACCTGCCTTAAGATCATCCCTGAACTTCTGAGTTCCAACCAAGAACCGAATCAGGACCACCATCCCACTGTGTATATCCCAGTTATAAACTATCTACGGTACCGCCAACGCCTTCATCCTGGGTGTGTACGGACAGGATTCTATAGCCTATCCCAGCAAATTACAGGCACCGGTAGAGGACATAAATCAGGATTTGGGCATGGTTCAGACTTGTTCTGATCCTGATGACCAGCGAGCGCTGGAGTTTGTCAGAGGGCAACACCCTGACCCGGACCACAGGACCGACAGATTCCCAAACACATCCACATCTGGGAGCAATTCAGTAGGGAACAGAACAATGAGACCTGCAACGGATGCTCAGGGTCCCCGTCATCACGCAGTCAGGCTGAGATCAGCCCGACGACGGAAAGGTCACCGTCTGCAAAAGTTTACCCCCTGTGCTGCTGGAGAACCTCATAAAGCTCACATTAGCAGAGCTCCGAGCCCTGGATCTGCTTTAAATGTGAAGGCTCTTACAAATCCAGATTGATTCTGTGCTCTACACTTCATACTGAGAGCATGTTCAAATCAGACCTGTTCGTCCCGATGTCTGACCGTCTGCAGTGTTTAATACACAGAAACATAGAGTTTAACACCAAAAACAAAAACGTTTTACACACAATTACAAAATCAGATCAATAACTAATAAAGACATTTATTCTGTGTGTTCATCCTTCACGTCCCATCATCCTTTTCCTTTTAGATTGTTGATCTAGTTTCTGACCAATGAATTATTAAGCTGTTAGAGGCAATAACAAAACACACTCACACACACACACACACACACACACTCACACACTCTCACACCACATCATGTCAGATGTTTGGTTTCATATAAAGGGAAATAATTTACAGTTTGTCCTTAGTAGCCTTTCGCTTCGAGGCTTTTGCCGCAGATTTCACTTCCAATAACGTCACGGGCCGCTGGGAAATAAACGACAACAGCTCAAGAACCCAGAAAGAAGAAAATTAAAATGGGTCAATTAAATTCAAAGCCAATCAATATGCAAAAACGTGTTTCATTTTTAATAAATGGGAGATGTCTGTGGGCTGAAACAATGAACCGTGAGAGACGTGAAAGGAAGTCGGCATTAGCACGGTTCATCAGGACGCGTCTTATCTCATATCTCATATCTCACCGCCTGTCTCACGTCCCCGCCTCCTCGTCTCAACGCATTCGTCTTATATGCAGTCCTTTATTTCTTGGAGTTATTAGCTCATATCTAATGTATCTCATATTTCATCACACCAACAATTTCTCATTATTATTATTATCTCATTATGATATTATCTCATGTCTTGTTTTTATTCTCTGCAGAGAATAAAATGGTTTAGAAGAATCTAATTGGTTTACACGGAGTCCCGACCTCGACCCCATCCAACACCTTCAGGATGAATTGGAACAGAGATTGTAAGCCAGGTGACTGACCTCATCCGACATGTTGTAGTGAGAACTTACAGAGGACATGCAGGCACAGGGAGGACATGCAAATTCCACATGGAGGACATGCAAATTCCACCCAGATTGGAATTTGAGCATGGATCCCCAGGGCTGAGAGGAGAACATTCTGACTACTGAGCCACCCTGCCGTCTGATTATTAATACTTTAACGATGATGATGATCAGAATCAGAATACTTAAAGTTCTAAAATGTACCAAAAATATTTACATAATAAAAGTAAAATGGCAATTTAAACAATAAGGGTTTAATTAAGCAATTAATAATATAAAAAAATTACAAGAGTGAAGTGGCAATAACAGTGGTATATATATATATATATATATATATATATTCATTCATTCATTCCTTCATTATCTTCCGCTTTATCCTATATTGGGGGTCGCGCCAATCTATCGCTGGACACACACTCACTCACACAGACACACACTCTATATGGGGCAATTTGGAGAATTCAAATGACTTGATCCATGTTTTTGGACTGTGGGAGGAAACCGGAGAACCCAGAGGAAACCCACACGGACACGGGGAGAACATGTGAACTCCACCCAGATGGGGATTTGAACCAGGAATCCCTAGTGCTGAGAGGAGAACATGCCAAAGCACTAAGTCACCGTGCCACCATATATATATAAATATATACTGTATATATGTGATGATGTCTCAGTACCGGTGTTGAGAGTTCTGCTTTAATGAGAAGCTGTGAGTGGCTGATGTAATAAACTTAAGTTCGTAATGATTCGTTAAGCATCCATAGGCATGAAGGTGATTAATCTGAATGTTTTGTCTGAATATGAAGCTCACAGTCGTCATGAACGCTGGGAGATTATCGACAGGCTGCGCTGAGTCTAACTTTTCTCCCGAATCCTGTCTCACGTCCTCACTTCACGAAGCGCGCTGCTAATTAGCTCCTAAAAACTGACATTTTCATTAGCAAGTCATTTCTTGCAGCAAATAACCAAAAAAGTCATTATATTCGTTGCTGAGGACCATTTGTTATAACTGTAGAAGGCTTTATGATGGGTAATAACTCAGAATTAATTAAGCCTCCCATGTCCTTTGTCTCTGATTTGGTAAACAGTAAGTGTGATGGAGCTTTATGGAGCAGTGCTATTTTTGACTCGGGGCATTAGGAACCACGGCCAGTTCCATTACGGTACCCTAACGAGCTCATGGTCTGGACTGCAGTTTCTGCCAGAACACTAACTGTACGGTGGACATATATATGGACTGCAATACAGTGTCCATTCGGTCCAATGTCTTAACCGTCTGTCCTCAGCGCTTGTGAACTGGGGAATCATGACCCATCAACCGTGGGATGAACTGGAACTGAGATTGCGAGCCTCTTCTCCACCCTCAGTGTGTGACCTCACGAATACTCCTCTGTATGAATGAATAAATAAGGTGTTTGAATTTCATCCTAAAATTAGAAAAATAGAAGTGAAGCCGGCGTTTCTGTAATAACACACCGTTCATTCCTCCTGAAACAAATCCCCCACAAATCCAATTAAAGCCTGTAATTAGCAGCATCACATTTCACTGACGACTCATTTGCATATTAGATTGATCTAAATATTTCGGGTTGGGGTGAGACAGCAGGTTTATAATTATTATTGGTGATCAGATTCATCGATTTGCCGAACCGACTGTGTTTGCGTTAAAAACACGCCGTACGGAATACGATGTACATACTGTACTGTACTGGGGGGGGGGGGGATTCCCCGTGCCCATCCAGGGGAGAACGTTTCGGGCGCTGGGCAGATACACCCAGGACAGGGCACCAATCCATTGCTGGACACACTCTCACTCACACACACACACTCTATATGGGGCAATTTGGAGAATTCAATTGACTTGATCCATGTTTTTGGACTGTGGGAAGAAACCGGAGAACCCGGAGGAAACCCACGTGGACACGGGGAGAACATGTGAACTCCACCCAGATGGGGATTCAAACTGGGAATCCCTAGTGCTGAGAGGAGAACATGCCAACCACTAAGCCAACGTGCCGCGCTACTATAAACATAGAACAACAAATATAACATAATATACACCAAGAAATATACATTGCAGTGTGTGTGTGTGTGTGTGTGTGTGTGTGTGTGCATTGTGTACAGAAGGTTGATCATCATTTAAACTTTCCAGTTGGTCTGAATTGGTGCTTCGGCTCGTTCACTTTGTTCCGGTGCACACTTTGTAGTTCTACCCCCCCGAGAGGTGCCTTAGTTTCCTGGCGCCTGAGGGGGAACCTTCAGGAACCCTTATTTTGATTTCCCAAACCGCGCGCACCGTTTTAAAGTGTTTCGTCTTAACATCAGGACAAAAGGGGGCGGCGGCGCGGCGCTCTGTTTAATCAGAGTTTACTTACTGAAGCCGAGCCGCGAGAACCGCGAGAGCTGCGAGAGCCGCGAGAGAGAGGGGGCGCTCAAACGCAGGTGAGTTCATCACTTATTCATCAGAGCTGCTGCTGCTGGGAGGTGGAGATCCAGCATCTCTCACTGGCCTGAGGGGAGCAGTGCCCTTGCAATGTAAATCAACCACACACACACACACACACACACACACACACACACACACACACACACCCGTAGTTATACAGAGCATAAGCCTTTATTCACGTTGGTTTACCTGCAGAACGCTCTCCAACCGCAGAGCCTTCACAAGCTTCCTGAAGCCTATCCCAGTACAGGACACGTACGAGTCCTCAGGTGGAGCTGATTGATCTGACAGCAGAGCTGGTGGTTGTGCTGGGCGGTGGGTTGTTGTGTAATGCCGCCATGCAGCCACACGAGGTCAGGATGCTCAGAAGGCCCGCTTCCCGTCTCCCCTGCGTCTTCGTTTGATGAAAGTAAATCCAGGTTAGCTTTTCTGTAAGTATTTGTCTGGTCCTCTGGGGGGGGGGGGTGGGGGGAGGGGGGGTATCAGCTCATAATCACCCCGCGGTCTGCAGCCGCCCTGGTAATCACGCAGCGGAGGAATTCGGTCAGCATCTTAATTAGAGGCCGTCAGGGGAACCGCAGAGTCTCCAGAACTGTCCGTTTGGGGCGGCGGGAGATCCGCTGGAACCGCGAAGACACGGCGACGTTTACGGAATGAAGACGCGCTTATTTCCCCTGAGAGACGGCAAAATAATCACCTCCCACGGAAGACGGACGCGCGCTTCTGCAGGAACCCGAGGACGTCCACATCGGCAGCCTTCACACATCAGAGCGCCGCAATCAGGAGGGACGCCTTTCTTCTCCGTCTTAATGAGGCTGATGGATGACGTCAGAGTGAGCGTCCAATTACATCACAGTTCAGCTTCGCTTTACAACACATTCCTCTCATCCCCGTCCCTGTCCAATCCCCGTCCCTGCCCGGGCCTCTGTCCCTGTCCCTGTTCCCATCCCTGCCCCTGTCCTTGTCCTTGTTTGGGCCTCTGTTCCTGTTCCTGCCACTGTCCTTGTCCCTGTCTCTGTTCCTGCCGCTATGCCTGCCCCTGTCCCTGCACCAGCCCGTCCCTGTTCTTGACCTCAACCCTGTCCTTGTCTCTGCACCTATCCCTGTCCCTGCACCTGACCCCGCACCAGCCCCTGTCCCTGCTCTTGTTAGGTTTGGTACTTTACCCACTTCAGCCATAGCACTTTGAGGGACCGGGAACCAAATCGGGGACCATCAGGTCATAAGCCCAGGTCCCTACCCCTGCCCCTGTCCCTGCCCCAACCCCACTGTGCATCAGCTGAAGAAGGTTCGTTGCAGGATGTGTGCTGTGGTTCTGATTGAGGGTGCAGTACGTCCTCCTGTTCCGTCCTGACTGAGGTGGATGTATGTTTTTGGTTGGAGGCTCTGTTTTCTATAAACATCCAGGTTCTAACCTCATTACCTGGTTTGCAGCCGGTCCGGCTGTGCGTGGGCGAGCTGCTGCGTGTGGCGCTCAGAGATATTGATGAATTTGTTACCTGAAGTCGTTCTGGAGAAGTTTAGGGCTAATCGTTAGCGCTACACCCAGAAGAGATCGATCTCCGAAAAGAGGGGCACCAGAGGAGCAGATCGAAACGCGGTTTAATAAAAGTGAGCGCTCCGCAGGAAGACCGGGGGAAGTGAGGGTGACCGGGCGGAACAGCGGGGGCAGCCGGACGGCAGGAGAACCGGGTTCTACTCCTCTGATTCATCTGATGTGATTTAGATCATGTTGTTTTATTTACACATCAGACTCCCCCTCACTGCTAGCGGGAGGAGAACCGGCGTCCGAGCGTCCTCACCGGGAACAGAAGTATGTGGACGGCCTCCCATCGGACGGATGTGCTTCTCCTCTGAATCATCACGAGTCCGTCTGTCTGTCTCTGAGGTCAGGAACCGATGTTGAATAAGGAACCGGGTTCTGTGCAGACTTCGGAACTCCGTCTGACCCACATGACTGACGGCCCTGAGCCGAGCTGATCCGATTGGGTGGAGGATGCTCAGCACGACGCCCGCAGTGTGGAGGCGCTACGAATGGCGTGATGGTTCTGATCTGAAGCTCCTGATGGAAGTGTTGGAACATCTCGCTTCAGTGCCGAGCTCCATCGCTCTCCTGCAGAGTCACACGTCTGATCATCAGATCGGATACGCAGACTGTTTATCACGTCTTACAAACGGCGTGAATGGGGAGCGGGGGGTATGCTTCCTCACCGGCCACTTTATTAGAGTCACCTCCATGTTTCCACAGGAACTGCTAATGTTGTAACCATGTGAAGGTGGTGGTGAGGGTGGGGGTGTCGCCCCCCGTCTGGTTCCTCTGTTCTCCTGTCTCAGATTTCAGAGAACTCCTGACAGATTGTTTAAAGGTGTTTTTGGTTAAAGCTTAAACTGGCGCTCGGGTTTCATTGCATGCTGTTCTAACCTTCCTCACCTCAGCAATGCCTCTGAGAACGGAGAACCTTGTGCTTCAGGAGATTGCAGGAGGCTTGCAGTTTTGAAATTGCATGGTGCTGGAATGGCACTAAAGTGGAAAGAAGCCTTCGTGCTTTTTATTCTTCAAAAAAATCTAAATTGCTGCTTTTCGCTCGACGTGGCTCCTGCAGGCCAGACGCCGGGTTCCGTGGGGGTCGGCCTTCGGGTGCTGCGGGAAGTTCTCTGAGGCGTCCAGTCCTTCATTTTTTAAAAATATATGGAAGTATGAAAGCGGTTTAAAAAGTCGTGTTCAATGCATGTATTCAGGGCGTGGCCTAGGTGAAGCCACACCCTTAAACAAACATAAGGCAGAATGTTCTGATTCAGGTTCATGGGTTTTAAAGTTCTATAATGTATTTACATTGGAATATGAACTTCAGAAATTCTAAACACTGCATACAGGTCCTGGATCTGACTCCTTGGTCTGACTCCTTGGTCTGACTCCTGGGTCTGACTCCTTGGTTTGACTCCTGGGTCTGATTCCTGGGTCTGACTCCTGGGTCTGACTCCTTGGTTTGACTCCTGGGTCTGATTCCTGGGTCTGACTCCTTGGTCTCACTTCTTGGTCTCACTCCTTGGTTTGACTCCTGGGTCTGATTCCTGGGTCTGACTCCTGGGTCTGACTCCTTGGTTTGACTCCTTGGTTTGACTCCTGGGTCTGACTCCTTGGTCTGACTCCTTGGTCTGACTCCTTGGTCTGACTCCTTGGTCTGATCCTTGCATCGGCTCGTTCTTTTTGCCTTTCCAAAAATAAAAAAAATCCAACAAAAACAACTCAGAATGACTGAGAATGGTCATGTGATCGGATTAAGGTCAGCATCAGTGAGGTGGACCTGAATGAAGGCAGATGTTAGAGCAGTTTTATGGTCTGTAACATCTCACACAGACACCCCTCTGTATTTTGATGAGGGAGTGTTAGATCATGAAACCAAAGCAGCGTGGTTGAGAACAGCCGGTTTAAAGCAGAGGGAGGGGGGACGTCTAGGCGGCACACCCCGGTGACAAATAGCTGTGAATTCTTCTTGGAAATCGTAGCTGTAGCCATTTTTCCTGTGGACAGGTCACTTCCTGCGGGCATGTGCTTGTGTTAAAGCAGCAGATCAAGTGGCTGCTCCTGGGTGGAGCTCATGAGCGTGAGCTGCAGAGTCTGCAGCGGCTGCGATGACGAGCGTCCGTCCGTCCGTATAAACCCAGATTAGAGTCGTTTACAAAAAAACAGGGATCACAATTAGTACTTGTGATGTCATACCTCGGCGTGTGGATGTGCGTGATGTGCTCACACGTGCAGAAGCTTTTAATTGAAAGACAACATCAGACCATCAGACGCCTCTCTGGAGGGATGCAGCAATCCTGAGCTTAATTAAACTCCATTCCGAGCTCGTTTAAACCCCGCGCCCCAGAAGTCCAAGTCTGTGAGCAACTTTTCAACAGTAGTTTGTAACAGGAGGAAGGACAGCCACCTGCAAGGGATTAAATAACGATCTCCGGCTTTGGGTGAAGTGTTCTGGGATTAGTTCAAGATGGAACGTCCTTCCTTTTAACACCGAGGAGCGGTTCACCATTAATATAAATTTAGGAATATGCAATTCCTCTTTCTCACCAACATGATGAACGAGGGGCAGAGTGGAGCCGGTGCAGGGGTTCCTCTGATCAAAGGGGTCTGAGGCATGAAAATCACAGGGACACACACACACACACACACACACACACACACACACACACACAGTGCGTAAGCTGTCAAAGCTCCAAGAAGATAAATGTTCTTTATTGGCCGCGGCTCGGGCGCAGAACACGATCACTCATGATTAAATGTTTGGAAAGCTTAAGGAAATGGTCCGTTAAAAATAATTTCCAGACAGTGCAGAGGGTTCCAGCATGGGACGCTTCTCCTGACCCCGACACCGTCCCCCTCATCAGGAACACACACTCATCACGTTACAACATCCTCCAGCTCACACGGAGCGCAACCAGAACCGAGAACCAGAACCGAGAACCAGAACCGAGAACCAGAACCGGGCTGCAGCATCTGAAGTTCTGAAGTTGAGATGTTCTAACTTCTTCCTCTTAACCCCCCCCCCCCCACACACACACACACACACACACTAACAAACAAAACTTAACAATGAAATAATCCTGATGAAACCCAAGCAGCAGTTGAGGCATTTGGTTCCCCATGTCCATCCAGGTGAGAACGTTTCAGGCGCTGGGCAGATACACCAAGGACAAGGCGCCAATCCATCACCGGACACACACTCACACACACACTCTATATGGGGCAATTTTGAGCATTCAATGGAACCCAGAGGAAACCCACATGGACACCCACATGGGGAGAACATGCAAACTCCACACAAATTAGGATTCAAATGGGATCCCCAGCACTGAGAGGAGAACATGCCAACCACTGAGCCACCGTGCCGCCCTCTCATCAAATGAATATATTGTTGAACTCTGATACAGAGGTGCTGATGAAGGTGGGGCAACCTGCTGGTGGATCTCAGAGATCTTCACGGTGATTATCGCTTCCACACTCATATTAATGTGGTGTTAGTTTCATTGTTGGTGTAAACTCGGGGTTGGTGTGAACAGCATGGGAACAGCGCTGCCCGTCGGTGAGCGGGCGGGGCGGGGTGGGTCGGCTCGGACCGGGCCGTATCAGATCCGCGCTGATGACATCATGCTTCTTTATTCCAGACTAATCTCTCTTTTCTTCCTGCTGCTGAAGCTCCATTCAGGTTTCTGCTCCAATTATCTGCTTCAGTCGTTTCTCAAACCTCTGAATGAGAAACATCAGCGGCGTGCACAATCCGCCGTCATCGCTTCGTCCCGGTCCGGCCGAGCACGCCGCCGCCAAACGGGGGCGCCGGGGGGGGGGAGGAAGCTGGCCTGTTACCGCCTGAAACGGCGCTCCTGAGGCTCCTCACGCCCACCAGACCTCCCTCTCTCACTTTCATATTAAGAGATGATTCTTTTTTACAGAGTCAGATGCTCATCACATGACGGGAAGATGGCTGTGTTCCAGTTTTAGACCAAATAAGAGTGGCCCCGCCGCCCGGCGCGAGAGCGCTAATCACTTTAACCCCGAGGAATCCGAGGTGGACAGAGTACACAAATGAGGTCACGGACCGATGTAATTGGAAACACTGGTATGATTTTCCAGCCGGCGTCGTCCAGGAAACGCGACGTGATGCTGAGGTTGATCCAGACTTCATCTGCACGTCCACACGACTCCTGCAGGAGCTTCAGTCAGGTCCTCTGCTCCCTGTGAAGGCTTTCCACAACTTTTTGGAGTCCGTCCGTCTGTCTGTCCATCTATCCCTGGGATGGTCACCATCGGTGAGATCAGATCCACCTGGATGGGAGAACCTGGCTCACTCTCCATGTTGTGCTTTATCCCTAAAGTGTTGGATGGCGTTGAGGTCAGTCCATCTCCACACCTTGGGGTGCAGTTTATCCATCCATCTCATGGACGCCTCGGATCAGAGACGCACACAGTGCCGTCATTTTTCATGAGCTCTCGGGTGCTGGTGGTTGCTCAGTCCAATCCATCACGTCACACAGAAGGTCCTCCACCCCCCTCTGTAGCCACGCCCATGTTCCTGTCCTGAGCTCGGTTCTGATGTTTGAGGTTTAAATGGCGTCTCCACTCCAGCTGGCCGATCCAGACCCTTATTCTCCCCTCCGCCACTGTAACAGCACCCCCTACTGGTGAATTAAAAGTAATGGCTCTGGGACGTCCTCCAAACACCCGCGCCTCTACCTCAAACTTTGAGGGGTTATTGAAGGTGCTCAGTTTGCGGTGGTGTTGAGTTTTATTAGCGCGGCGCGTCAGGACGTCCCTAAACGTGTAGCACTTAATTCAGAGTAATAACGCCGGCCGGTTCCACCCCCGCTCCACCCGCTGCCATTACTGGCTTTACTGCTTTAAAACTGCAGGAGTCCTTAATGAGGTTCAGGCTGATTGGCTTTTCCAAATCTGCACCATTTCATTAGGTTTATCTGCTTCCTCACTCGCTCGCTCGCTCGTTCTGCGTAACGCTAATGCGCCGCCGTTTCCACGCCGTGTTTCCTGTCAGCCCCTCCACTTAGTGCAATTACAACTCCAACCATCCACACGTGAAGTCTGGTACCACCAAAAACACACCAGAAAACCAAACACACACACACACACACACAGCTGATGAACGGCCGACGCCCACCGTGCAGCTGTGAAGAACATCTGCAGGGTTCAGAGGACGCGCAGAACCACGGAAACACAACAACAAAAGGTTTTATTCAATCAGAACTCTTGGGGGGGAGGGGGATTAAAAAGAACCACCTCTGTACACTGACAGGGATAGGCCTCGGGAAGTTCCAGAAGATAAACAAACCGCTGCCTTGTTTTTTGATTTTGGTTCCGAATTCTGTCTGATGGAGGGTTTGAAGTCCAGTGTGTATTTAATGGAGGTTCCGCTGATGGAGGTCTGTGAAAACCCGGTTGGTGGAGGATTTTATGGAGTGCCCCCCCCCCTCCCCCCACACTGTTTATACAGGTCCATAAAAGCTGTCTGGTCATCATGCTGCTTTAATAAGGCTGCAGTTTGGATTGCAAACCTCTGAGAGATCAGGTTTTCATTAAACATCATTAAAATAAAGTTCACGCCGCGGCTGCATCAGCCACGCCCTCCTGACGCATCAGATCTGATCCTGACGGAACCCTGGACAATTGGATCTGATGTTAGATAATTGTCATTGAGCTCCAAACTTCTGGAGGTGAACATCCTCACATCCTCACGAACTTCAGAACTTACAGACCCTCCTCCATCCTGAGTCCTTCAGAGGAGTTCAGATCTTCAGACTTTGCTTTGAGCGTTCACTTGACGGTGCTACAGCCTGTCCCAGCACCACTGTTCCATGCAGAGGAGGGAATGCCATTCCAATGTAAAGCATGGTGGAGGATTTGTGATGTCATAATCATTCATTTATCCATTATCTTCTGCTTAATCCTCCACCACAATGGGGGGGGGGTTCCCCATGCCCATCCAGGGAAGAACATCCACTGGACACACTGACACACACTGTATGGGGTGATTTGGAGTATTCAATTTACCTTGAGTCCATATTTTTGGACTTGAAGGAAACCCACAGGGACACGGGGAGGACATGGAAACTCCACCCAGATTGGGATTCGAAGCTGGAATCCCCAGCGCTGAGAGGAGAACATGCCAACCACTAAGCCCCATGCTGTCATAGTGTTATTTAAAGTCCTCGTTCAGCGCCGTAGCGAGGCTGCACTTCTGATCAGTGGGAACTCTGTTGATGTTTGTCTGAAAAGATCAAAGCAGCCGGCGATACGGCGTGCGTTTGTATAAACGCCGAGGCGGCTCCCCGCTGTCAGCACTAACATCATAATAACATAGCTATTGAATATTTTAAATGTTATTATTAAATAATTCTGCTGCTTTGATCCTCGACGTTCATCACAGCGTCGGTGATATGGAGCGTTATTGTATTCACGACTCGATTTGTCGCCGCAGTAAATCAATCGTGCTTTTAATTGTCCCTGGGAACGGCGTAACACCCAGTTAGGGCTCAGCCGTCGCCGGCGGGCAGATCAAGTAGCATTTAAGCATTCAATAGGAAATTCATATAATAAATCACACGGCAGGACGGAAGAGATTTCAAAATCAATCTCAGCTGCGTTACGGTCCTGCTGCACAGCATTAGAGCAGCGACGCCACGCCTGATCCACCACCCAATCAGAACGGCTGAAGGCTCCAGTGCAGTTAGTTTACAGATTGTCATGTCCGGTGTCATGTGTTCTATGAACAGTTCTGCTGCACTGACTGTGCCCCAGTGCTTAAAGCAAGCTCCATAAAAACACGGGTTCAGTTCCATGGAGACGTCCGGAGCTGGGGCCCGTCTTCTCCACGTTTAGTGCAGTTTGTGAAACGTTTGAATCTAATAAAGTGGCCGGTGAAAGTGTGGTTCAGCTCAAAGCCTCTGCCTCCGTCGTATAAGGAGTTAATTTTCTCAGAGCTGAAAATATCCTTCATCCTTCTGTGAATAAATCTGCCTCCTTTAAATTGGCTGGAGGATTAAGACACAGATTTACCTGAGCAAATGTATAAATTATTGATGGTGATGGGAGGAGGTGCAGCCACCTTGTTCTGACCTTCAGCAGGCCGGAAACTGGCTTTTAAAGACCCACATTTCTTTTGCACTAAAGCAGGTCATCAAAACTCAATAAAGGGTCTGTCTGTATTAACTCGTACTTAAACGATAGAACACGAGCTGGAGTGCAGGATTGTAGATAGAAGCACGGCAGGGACACGCTCATATGTTCTAATGTTCTCTGACACCTGGGCCCGAAATCACACGAGTTCTTTAAAAAACTGATTTAATGTTGTCCATACAGATCGACCAATAATAATAAATATTACACATCCAACTAAGCAACCACATAGCAACCACATTTTAACCACAATGCAATCACAAAGCAACAAAATGCACCCATATAGCAACCACAATGCAACCTCATAGTGACCACAATGCAACCTCATAGTGACCACAATGCAACCTCATAGTGACCACAATGCAACCTCATAGTGACCATAATGCAAGCACAAAGCAAAAAAAAAAAAATGCAACAACATAGCAACCGCATAGCAACCACAATGCAAATACAATGCAACCCCATAAAAACCACAATGCATCACATAGCAACCACAATGTAGAGGACTGTCTTTGAACATATCAGGTGTGTTTACAGATATCCTGAATGTGATTCCTGTTTTGTCTGAGTGTGTGTTTGTCTGAGTGTGTGTGTGTTTGTCTGAGTGTGTGTTTTGTCTGAGTGTGTGTGTGTTTGTTTGAGTGTGTGTTGAAACTGCAGTTTTAACAGAACTTTCTCCTGCACTCTGTCTTCAGCAGTGAATAACGCTGACAGCTCTGCAGGAGTGTTCTTATCTTTTAATAAGAAATAAATCAGCTAAATGAAGGTTGTAAACAAATCCGATAGCAAAAATGCCACCTCGTTAATGTTAAACAGCCGAGAGAGAGCCGGGATAGGACTGTTGCTAAGGAGACCGGGTTTGAGATGTCGCTGATGGAGGCGGGTCTGATCTCTGATGGTTAACCTTTAGGACTGGACAGACCTGCAGACACAGCGGACCGTGAAGCCGTCTGTCTGAGACGCAGAACCCGCACGGCGTGACCCCGCCATGGATACGGCAGCTTTAACCAATCAGATCAGAGCATGTCCTTCTGAACAAGTTATTAACATGGCAGCATCATCCCATTTCATTTGATTTAAGGCTCGCGTCCCAACAGAGCAGGACGTAGGACACAGGACCCCGAGCGTGATGTATTTTTAATTCCGTCCACCTCCGGATTGTCTCAAATGGAGCGCGTCTCCAAACCGGAGTCTCTTCAGAGTTTAAAAAAATCAATCCAATCCAAAATCAATCAGGCTGAAGCTCAGAGGTCACGCGAGCGCCGGCTTTATAACAAATCCACTTTTATAGGATAATAATCAAAAAACAGGATATTATGCTCTTTATTCAGCAACATCTGCTTCAGTGCACCATACACTGCTGAACTTTAATCAGGAACCAGCGGCCAGGAACCAAGCACGGGTTCCCATTACAGATTATTTACTGAATGTTCCGTGTATTGGTTCCATTGTGCATTTCAGTACCAGTTCCTTATACAGCTGTTTGATACAGGAACATCAGCCCAGGTGCTTCCATTAGTTCAGGAACCATGAACTGGAACTTTCATTTAGTATGTGAATAAATTTACGCTCTGAAATGTGCTGCTGCAGATCTTCTGGGTTCTGATCTTCTGGGTTTTGATCTTCTGGGTTCTAAACTTCTGGGTTCTGATCTTCTGATCTTCTGTGTTCTGATCTTCTGGGTTCTGATCTTCTGGGTTCTGATCTTCTGTGTTCTGATCTTCTGGGTTCTGATCTTCTGGGTTCTGATCTTCTGGGTTCTGATCTTCTGGGTTCTGATCTTCTGGGTTCTAATCTTCTCAGCTGTTAGTTTTATGAATTTGCTGCGTTGATGTTTATTTATCTGTTTCATTCCCAACTGGACACCGGACAGGAGGACGTCCCGGTCAGGTGGCGGAGTCTATCACAGAGATTAATGAACCCAAAGTCCGTAATTAAAAATGCACGGCCCTGGTTTAGTTTTCTAAAACTACGAGTTAATACCAATTAAATCAAACAAAACGCTACGAGCAGCAGCGAGTCCTGTTCGTAGCGTTGCGACGCCCGAGGCGCACCCCGCGTGTTCGGGTTCATTAGGAGGATCTGGGATCTGCTCTGGAGCGAGGTTGCTCGTCTCACGCGCTCAGATGCAAGTTCATGTAAAAGAATATCTAAAACAACGGAATTTGAGTAATTAGTAACTCCAGCGCTCAGCGTTTTAGTTAATGAGTCATCCAAGTCAATACCTCATTAGCTCCGGCAGGTGGGCAAAGGCGGGAAAGCGGCGCACCATTATCATGACGCATGGAGGTGATGAGAGTGAAATCAGCTTTACAAAGCTTCAATGCTCAGTGATTCTGAGAGAAAGCCTTTCGTCGGCGCTCCGTCCGATTCATTAGCGCCGGGTCGAGTCCGCGAGCCCTGAATCAATCACGCCTCGCCGTCCTCTGAAGCCGCGCCGCTTATCTGTGATGGATGGATTTTGTCCTGAAAATGTTCATAAATATATTACCAAGTCTAATCACCACAGGACCCCGTCTCCCTGCTCTGATTAGTCAGGACGCCCGATGATGGACACCAGTCCTGCGTCTTCGCTTCACTGCGAGAATCATTCAGCTCTGTGTTTACATAGAACCTGCGCCGGTTCACGCTGCCGCCTCATCGATCGATTTCTCCTCTGGCGTTTTTTAAGAAAAGGAAGGTCTGAAATCTTTTAACTCTGATATTTGCGAGAGAAGAGAGAGCGTACAGACAAAATGACTTAAATTACTTGGAATGGATCTCTTACTACAACAGAAAACTGGCTGCTGAGACCAAGACTTGCTAACCTGAGGCGGCAGAAGAACTAAAACCAAACAAACAAACCGAAAACCAACCAAAACTCTCATATACACTCCAATCTCTTGTACTTTTAGCTTTAGTTTGGTATGTTCTCCCAGTATCCGGTTTGCCTTGGCAACTCGAGTTTTGTCCCACAGACCGAAACCCATACAAATGTGTAATGTGTCCCTTTAGTATGCCTTCTGCATGCTGGGATAGGCTCCAGTAGTTTGCCTTCGATCCAGCCTTATTGGTAAACTGTACCATGTTTAGGGGCTGATGATGGTATCTTAATGCACCCTGTAACCTCACGGAGGCGAGGTCGGGAAGAATCAGCCTCAGTTTGAGAAACGCCCATAATGAGGTCACAGTGACATCACCACAGGCATGAAGCTCTGGAAAGCAGGCTTTGTGAGGAATTTGGAACCGTGTAGTGGAGGCTCTCAGGAATTCCATCCAGCAGTTTTGGGGCGACCTACAGCGAGATGTTCTCCTCCACAAGAACTGCCTCATGAACTCTCCTGAGGCTGAATGATGATGATCTGCAGTTCCAGGATCAGTGAGGGTGGTTTCAGCCATGACTCCTGAATCATGAAGCCTGTGGTTTTGGACTCTGAGCGTCGGATGGACGGGAGGCGGTCTCGGGTCCACGGCACTGAGCAGTCCTGGACGTAACCTCGGAGTTTCCACGGCGCTGCGTCGCTGTGTTCCAGTTCTCCAAATGCCCAATCCGCTCTGATCTCTCGTTCCCCGTCTCCGTAAATCATTTCTAATATCTCATTTTTGTTTGCAGACCTAATTCCCACTAAGCTCGTTGTACTGGCTGTGGTTTAATTTTCATCCGAGGCTTGAGTGGAATAAAAATGGATTGACGCCGGCTGATGAATCATCGGGGCTTGCACTGGATTAACCCCGCGCTGCCTCTGCGTACGGGGTATTTACTCAGAGGCAAATGATAGAAATAGAAATCTGCACCAAGCGCATTTCAGCAGGAGACTGGAGGACCATGGGTAATTTGAGGGGGTCACAATGGGAGGTCATGATCTTCACAAAGGAACCGTGTGCTGTGCTTTAGGAGGCTCTCGTTCATTAGCTGCTGTGATTTGATCTTTAGTGGAGTGGCCGAAGGGCCAGAGGTCCGAATTCAATCAGGAACCATGGAATTATTAAAGATTCAGTTTACTGCCAAAGACCAACGACCAAAAAACGTTAGAGACCTTTAAATAATGAGAACGGGCCAAAACTTCACTGGTGTAGGAACCATGTATTTAGTTCCTATTTGGTAGAATGGTATATAATTAACTAAGAGACATTATCATCAGAAATACTGTGTCATTGATGTTTGGTTCCTGATCTTTGGGTCCTGGAATCTGGTTCATAAGGTCTTGTTCCTGATGTCTGAGGTTTCATTCCTGATGTCCAGCTCCTGAAGTCTGTTTTCTGAGGTCTGCTTTGAGATCCTTTAAGATTCTCTTCTCTGAGGTCTCATTCCGGATGTCTGATTCTTGAGCTCTGGTTCCTGAGGTCATGTCCCTGATGTTTGGTTCCTGATGTTTGGTTCCTGATGAACATGTTGAGAGTGCGGTGCTGCTGCTGTCCCTGAACTCAGGACCCTCCGTCAGGTGTGTGGGTTCTTTAGACTGAAGGTAATTACAGGACGTGTGGAATGAGGATCTCAGTATGACGTTCTGGTGGAAGCAGACGGAACGTGTTTCGGTTAACGACCGACGCCGACGTGAAGCTCTGTGAACAAACTAACTACTCATCTTTACTTCCTTTATTTTTCCATCTAAATGCAAATTTTCATTAGAGAACAGGTGCGGCGCAAAGCTGCTTAACGTCAGAGGTGCAGATTAATCCCTGCAACTCCGACAACAACTCTGACAACAACCCCAACAACTCCAACAACAACTC
>JAFMOD010000359.1:597166-607837 GCA_019802435.1 Corydoras maculifer
GTAAAGGTACGTTAAGGTAAAGTTAAGGCAAGGTAAAGGTAAAAGTAAGGTAAAGGTAAAGGCAAGTTAAGGTAAGTTAAAGGTAAGGTAAAGGTAAAATGAATAAGTAATTAATTATGTACATATATGTACAAGATGGCATATAAAGAGGACTATCAGAACTGACAGCAGTTTGAAGCTCCATGTTTGGTTAACGTGTTTGTCTTTGTGTCCACATACACCGCTGCATTAATCTCACCGCGCCACCACCACCACCACCGCCGCCACCACCACCACCACCACCGCCGCCACCACCACCACCACCACCACCACCGCCACCACCACCACCACCGCCACCACCGCCCAATTATTCCTCCTCAGAACCCTGATTTCATTAGAGAGCTGTTTATCTGCAGCGCTCTGAAAAGAGATGAGGAAGAGATGTGGATTTACCTTCTGACAGGTGCGATCCTGCCGCGATTCATCCCACACCTCATCACTCCACCAACAAACGAGCTGCAGATCAATCACTCCGCTTCCACCCGGTCCGTCCAGTGCATCCGTACAGAGCGCATGGAGCGTGGTGTGGTACCGATGTCCCAGCAAGTCTGATAGAGGTTATGATGTCATAACACCAGCCCCTCACACCTGCTCCATCTCTGATGATGTCACGTTCCTCTCCGGTGGCTCAACCCATCATCTCTTCATTACGTCCACCTCATTGTTTCTCCACTAATTACCCCTGATATCAGTTCCACTCACATACACAGAGAACTGCACCCCCCCTCCCAACAAGTTCTTGGTTGTTGGCAGTTGGTTGATGTTAGTTCTGTTCTAACTCAGTCCGATTGGGTTCTAATGTCTGAGTGAACCCTCTTGACTGAGTATCCGTCAGGTTCTTCTCTTTCTGCATTGGACGTCGATGCTTTCAGGTGGACGTTCTGCCCCAACGTGAACAAACCGAGCTCTTCTGAACCCTTGTGGACGGTACCTCCAGCCTGAGACCGGACCTCAGCTGTATCCACTTCACTCTGGTTGATCTCTTTTCTCATCGTGAAGCGTCAATCAGCACACGTGAGTTCCGACCCCCCACCTTCCCTCCACAGGGTTCACAATGAAGGTTCCAGTGGAGGGTTCTGTTTGGAAAGTCTCTTTCTAACGATGGATTTAAGGATTTGCATCGGCGTCTCCTGCATTGACGTTTAAAGTGAACGAGGAGGAGAGGGATTTGGAATTCCTCAAAGGCTCTGAGCCGCGGCTAAAGCGATCGCTCCATCTCTCAAGTCCCTCTGTGTGCAAATCACAAAGCTTATCTCCAAACCCGGGCTTAGCGCCGTGATTGGATCGACTGGAACAGAGGCCAAGTTTAAGGGAAAGTCCTGTATCTTCACATCCCAGATAATTCAAACCTGCAGCCGGGGGTTCTGATACGGATCCACCCCGTGTTCCGGTTCCATCCGGACTGTGGGTTCGGACGCCTTCTGATCTGTTTAAGTCTAATGATGTCTGATCTAATTACACCACTGTGATTGAACTGTCGGATCGTTACATCAGTGTCATCTCCAGAGCGGCAGAGTTGACCCTTTGGTACGTTATAGTATCGATACGTGTGATTGGTTGCCAGCTCGTCTTGATTTCTGGGTTCATTGTGTCAGCATCATAATTACTGATTATCTCTGAATGCTGTGGAACCAACAGCTTTAAAATAAAAACACAGCTGTAATAAATACATATAATAACAACTTACACTGGTGGCTGAAGTTGGTGTGATGGTCTGATTTCAGTCTGATGTTAATGTGATGATGGTCTGATTTCAGTCTGATGTTAATGTGATGATGGTCTGATTTCAGTCTGATGTTAATGTGATGATGGTCTGATTTCAGTCTGATGTTGGTGTGATGTTGGTGCGATGATGGTCTGATTTCAGTCTGATGTTGGTGTGATGTTAATGTGATGATGGTCTGATTTCAGTCTGATGTTGGTGTGATGATGGTACGACATCATTGTGGTGTCTGTCTGATGGACATGGTGAGTCTGAGGTTGTGTGTGTGCTCACTGGTTGTGCGGTGGTTTTAATCCAATGTACCTCATACTAAGTGTACCAAATCCGATCCAGCTCTGGTCTTTAAACAGATAATGATCTGTAAGTGCAGCAGCAGCATCGTATGGGATTCAGCTGAAATACAGGACGAACACACATCTACAACATCATCACCGTTCAGCCAATCAGACTGGAACGAGCTCGTTAGAACTGGAACCGTCTCGGCTTATCAGCTTCTGTCCTGATTATCTGACCTGTTTATGAGTCTGAGTTTAATGAAGGTTCCTCCCTGTACAGTAACCTTAACATTCCACATTAATCTGATCTACAGATGTGATTACCACCATTCCAGATGTTAGCACCACCACAGATTGATGATGAATAAATTGGCGCAGCTTCAGATCGGGACCGAATGCAGCTATTTGTGTCTGGTTTTGGTTGTAGCGTGCTGGGATAGGATCTAAGCTTCGGTGTCAGTCACGTTTAGCGCTGCGTCTTATCTCTCTTAATTGCACTTCACAGGAATCTGACGGATCTGAGATCGGAGCGTGTTCCTGTTCCCGTTCCTGTTTTCTGAACCTATTTTCAGAACCTGATCAAAAATGTAACAATAGAACAATGAGCTGTTGTTCTGACTGATGTCACGACCATTGATGCTCGGATGATGACTCAGATTTATCTCGGTGTGTTCTGATGAATGTTCTGATGAATGTTCTGATGAATGTTCTGATGAATGTTCTGATGAATGTTCTGATGAATGTTCTGATGAATGTTCTGGGGCTTTTTTAAACTGCTCCTGTCTGACGGGTGGGAGTCAGGTTGGGGGGGGAGTCGATCACCGCAACAGCACCCTCTATGGGCTGGACTGTGACTGTAATTGAGTGAGGTTGGATCAGTTGTTCTCTGAACTCTGAGGTCTGATCTGCTCCTGAGACTGAGGTGCAGATCGGACAGTGCAGTGGATCTGAGGGAGCAGAGTGGATGGTCTTGTTCTTGGTGACCTGAGAGAGCGAGAGAGCCTGCAGTGTGAATTCACACTGAATCAGATGAGAATGCTGCAGCTGCTCCACCCCGGCCCTGAGGACAGACCCGAACACTCGGCGCTCCGTCACTTGTTCTAGCAGACGGACGGATTGAAGAGGATCAACAACAAAATAGAAAAATGTCTGACACATATCCGCTGAAGCTCTGTGGAGGTTTATGGGATGATTCATCTTCTAAAGTTGCCGCGACTGAATAAAGCAGTTGTCAGGAAAGAGACGGGATTTTCCATCAGAGCAGCGTCACCGAGCTGAGGGTCAGCCTGCGGTCTGCATCGGAATTCAGACTTTTACCAACGACATCTTACACATTATTTATACTGTATAACTGTTTGGGCATTTGGGAGGTCAGGCACGGATGTTGGGTGAGAGGACATGGATCACTAGGTGTTAGAAGGACCTGAGAACAATCTCAATGATCATGACACACACACACACACACACACACACACACACACACACACACAGTGCAGTGGTACAGCAGAGCTTCTGTTTATCTCATACCAAAACCCACAGTAGTTAAAACTGCTGCTTATTAAAACGGTGATATAAAGTAATAAGGTTCTGCTGTGTGTGTGTGTGTGTGTGTGTGTGTGTGTGTGTGTGTGTGTGCAGACACTCTGTATGGAGCCCGGGTTTCTTGTTTTCTTTGTTTGTTATATGCGAGTGTCACCGCACGAGGAGTCAATACGAGAGCTTTATTAAGACGTGATGATCCGCTCCGACTGCGGGAGAACAAACCACCGTCTTTAGAACACGGAACCAGAACGGAAAAACAACAAGAACCAAAAGAGGCAGGAGCACCGAGCGACAACACACACACACACACACACACACACACACACACACACACACACACACACACACATATGGTTTCATGCATCATGAGTACTTCACATAAACATCTATTTATTTTCTAGAGACTCAAACATTAACTATAATCATAATTATATAACCCTGTCTATAACTAGAATTATAACTCTGCTCTCTGCTGTTACAGGAGGTTACACACTGTCAGAGTGTACACACACACACACACACACAAACACACACACACAAACACACACACACACACACACTTTTATACATGATGCACCACAGCACTCACAAATACATAAAACAATACACACACATTTATTTATAAATATGTATAATATACCTGTCTATACTGTGTGTGTGTGTGTATATATATAAAAACTGTATCCACACACACACACACACACACACACACACACACACACAGTGAGTGTATTATACATTATTATAGATCCTGATGCTCTGTTCAGACTGATGTTTGTGTTTTAAATTTAACAAAATGTCTAGGCAGCTGCAAGTGATGTAATGATGTCATAATGTAATGATGTCATAATATAATGATGTCATAATGTGATAAACCAGTGAGTCATGTGATCAGAAGTCTTTTCGTTTCATATTGTAATGATTCAGAATCATCTCCTGATTGATTCATCTGACTGAATGTCCCTTGTATGAGGTTTTGCAGGTGTCTCTCTCTCTCTCTCTCTCTCTCTCTCTCTCTGTCCACTTCATAATGAGAGTCTGTGCAGATGATGCTCGGTGAATGCTGAGGGAGGCTGGTGTTTACAGCCCGAGCCTGTCTGCTGTCAGGGTTTGTGTTCAGGCGAGATGGTATTGTTGATGTTGAGTGCTGTGCAGGGGAGATTATCGGTTTCTGACCGTTTGAAGCTGCAGTTTGGGCTCGTGCTGAGCGCCGAGGCAGATTTCATGTTCGCTGATGATAGAACCTACGGCGTGCGGGCGTGGCCTTCACTCATTCATCATGGAGTACAGTTAGAACCCAGCGCTCTCTGTGTGAAGCTGCACAGCTGTTTGCTCTTAACATACACACTCACTCTCACACACACACACACACACACACCAGCTGTGCATGGTATGAATATGAATATACCGTTCGTCCCGTGTTTATGTGAATCCGTGACGACGCCACGATGGCACAACATTCTCCGCTTTTCCCACAAGAAAGCCCCGGTGTGAATGTATTCATTTATGAATTATTTATCTATTACCCAACTGTGCCATCTGCATCGGCTCTGTGGGGAGGTGCACGCGGGGTGTGCGCTCGCTCGCCCGCTCGCGTTGGGGGTGCGTCGAATGGATACCGGGACAAATCAGAACGCCGTGTTTACACCACTATTGTTTATTCAATCGCAGCTCCGGTCACAAAATCGTTTCATCTGCAGTCACGTCTAATCACACGCTGAGAGACGCCCCAGCTGCAACGCCACGCCGGGCGTACCCAACTGACACCCGTGGGAGGTGGGGGTGTGGGGGGGGGTGCTTCCCCTCTCACTGAGTGCTGTGTATAATAATAAGACTGCTGTTGGCTGAGGGGCTGAATGTTCCTGTTAAACAAACTTAACAAAACACTGAAGTTCATCTGTTTAGACTTTTAGATTAAATTAGATTAGATTAGATTAGGCCAGTGGTCCTGGGTGTATTTGCCCTGCGCCTGAAACGCCCCCCCCATGACCCTAGTATAGGATAAAACAAAAGAAAATGTATGTATGGATGTATAGATTAGATTAGATTAGATATCCCTTCAGCTTCATCATGATATTTAATCATTAATCAGTTAATTTAGCGGTCAACCCTTTAGAACACAGGAGGGACGTTTGAACTCGGGACGTACGCCTCACTCGGTCATCCATAAAGACGTAGGATTCAGAGCAAATTGAAATAAATGGAGATGTCCACATACTTGCGCTCGTGCAGCGTGGATGGTGTCTTAATTAAGCCGCGCGTGATGGAGACGGAACCCCGCAACGTTCCAGTCCTGCTCCACTTCTCCATCCGAGCAGCAGGTAGCGCCGGCGACGGCGGGGACGCGCCGTATGTAGGCCAACCTGGTATTAAAAAAACGTTCGGCAGAATTATTTTGGGACTCGTGAAGGACCGACGGTGTGAAAACAATTAAGATTTTTCTGATGGCTTTAATTAACATTTTATTTAATGGCTCTGTCTCTCAGGTCTTAATCGCTAGAGGTACGGCTAATTAAAACATATATCCTTCAAAATCTTAATAAGTAGGCGTCGACGGCGTGCTGATGGGACGAAGGCAGACCGCTCGCCGCGCCGGCGCCCGTACGGGGACGAGCCCGAGGAGGGATCTGAGCACATGCCCCATTTGAGTTAATGGATCCGGGGCAACCGGTTCTAATCCTCAAGGCCACTGATGATCAGGAATATCATCTGGAGTGGCCAATCAGAGGGCAGCACTCACTCATCAGCTAATTAAGCCCATTATTAACCCAATTTCTGCGTGGGCATCTTTGCTCTTATTAATTAGCTTGATTAAGTGTTTAAGAGTAAAGTAGTTTAAGGCCGGACGTGTTCGGAACCCGCAGCAGCTTCTGGTTCAAGGACGTGATGAATCTGGTTCATCTGACGATGTTCTTCACTTTAAAAGGTTTGAATAAAATTATTATGAAGAACAACGGCGTCTTCAAACCACACTGACCATAACGCAAGTTCATCGGTCAGTCTGTTACTGCAGGAGCCTACAACAGTTTGGGGAAGGCCCATTCTGCGACATCTACACGCTGTGTGAGCTGTGTTTGATCGACCACACACTCAGTGAGGTCAGCTTTAACACACTCAGCACTTCATCAGCATCGGGTTGGATTCTGTACACACACACACACACACAAACACACACACACACACACACACACACACACAGAGACAGGTGCAGAGCAGGAGATCACTAATTTAGATCAGTGTCATTCATGGCTGTGTAGCTCTAACAGTATGGGGAAGGCCCCTGCGAGGTCAGACTCTGCACTCACACCTCTGAAACAGAGGCGTCCACCGCTGTCCGTCACAGCAGCAGCGTCATGGCGGGGGGGGGGGGGGGGGGGGGGGGGGAGCAGCGGCGATGTCTGCTTGCGCCGGGAGATTTATCTGCGTCTCTCTGCGTGAGGGACAGGAAAGCAATACGGCCCTGAAGGTTTCTGCTCTGAATTATAGACGCTGAGCTACCACCGCGCCATCCTCCATCACCACGGAGACGGGGCCCACGCGCCAGGGTCCACCATAACTGGGCCCCAACACGCTGGGCTCCAACATAACGGGGCTCCAACACGCTGGGGTCCAACATAAACGGGCTCCAACATAACGGGGCTCCAACACGCCGGGCTCCAACATAAACGGGCTCCAACATAACGGGGCTCCAACACGCTGGGGTCCAACATAAACGGGCTCCAACATAACGGGGCTCCAACACGCCGGGCTCCAACATGCCAGGCTCCAACATAACTGGGCCCCAACACGCCGGGGTTCAACATAACCAGGCCCCAACATACCCGGGCTCCAACATAACTGGGCCCCAACACACTGGGCTCTGACACACGGGGCTCCGCGCTCCTTATTTACTTATTTGAGGTTCTCTAACATCAAAAAACGTTGGTCTGATGTTGGTTTCTTCAGCAGTGACATCTGTCACAAGGACAGAGCGGTGCGGGTCGTGACCGCGTTAACCCAGCAGAACCTGCCCCCCCGTCTGGAGGATGAGGAGGAGGATGAGGAAGGGCAGGATGCAGATCGATGGGGGTAAGTGACAGTGTTATTTAAAGAGCTGCTGTGATGCACTCTTAGCGATCCTCTTTCCTCTGATGGAGCCACTCAACATTCACTCAGGTTTCATGTAGCTGTCATGTTGCTGCTGCACAATTTACTCAGCATTATTTACTCTGTGGTCTGTGGGGGGGTGAGTGGGGGGGGGTGAGGAGGTGGTCAGCGCTGATGAGGAGTCAGATCTCAATTAGAACGTCCAATCTCAAAGGTACGAACAGCGTAGAGATTCGGATTTTAAAAACAGACGTACATTATGATCCCGTCCTCATATCTAGTTCCCCTCATCAGTTCTGCTGCTCTAGTCACATGATGCCAATCAAACTCTGTTATTAATTAATTATGGTGCTTTATTAACTCTGTTTCTTTTGAGGTGTCGCCTCATTTCCTGGAGGTGTGGTCAGCTCTTCATCCATTGGTTCTATGACCATTACTGGATGGAACCTGGATTTCTATTGGACCGGCGGTCCTGCAGGACGCCCTCAATGGACTTATATAGTTTTACAATTGTTAAATGCGGGTCACATGATCACCACACGATCTGTACACAGCTGTTCTACACTGTTGATGCTGAAGGACAATGAGTCCCCCACTGAGCCTCGGTCCTCACAAGGTTTCCTCCTTAAAATATCAACATAACAGGGAGTTTTGTCTTGCCGCTGTCTCTTGGTCTTTGGGGGTTTAAAGGTTTAGAACTCTGTAAAGCTGCTCTGTGATGATGTACCATTGTAAAAAAAATACACTATAGAATTAAATGACATGAACTTGAACCTCTGCTGGTACCCTTTTGCCCCAGACTCAGGATCGTCTTCGACCCCCTGCTTTAATGTCTTTAGCGCCAGTGTTGAGCGGGAACTATTGATTCTCACTTCTTCTGCTAGAACCTGACACTTTGGTATGGATCCTGAGATAAGAGACAGACCTGCTGCAGGGTTCCGTGTGTCCTTCAGAACTCAGAGGTCAGACGGACGGCAGGGGCGGGACAAGCTGCACCAGAAAGACCTGGAGGGCATTTACAGGAGGGTCAATCACCCTGATCGTCCTGCAAGCAAAAGAGAGAGAGGAGTACAGTGACAGGGTCACAGAGCGTCTTCAGAAAACACACACACACACACACACACACACACACACACACACACACACACTGTTCTAAACTGGAGGGATTTGATTTCCCCCTCTCTGTGAGTGCTGGGATAGGCCCCAGCATGCTCCACCACCATAAGCAGCAGCGTATCAGTGCCATGCTTGGTGAAGCTGATGAAGGGGGGGTGCAGCATCACGCTGTTCAAACTTCTGAAGCTGGATAAAGATCAAAGATCAAAGTGAATTAAAATAATAATCTGTAATTAAACTGCTGAGTCATCGCTCTGGATTAAAGTGTGACTTCCTCTCTGGAGGATGACGGGATCGTTGATCAATGGCGTGATTGACCTCGCTGTTTATCGGTGCTCGGCCGATCAGATCGAGCGACCCGTCTCATCATTCTTTTGAAGTGTTTATTGATCTCAGACTCAGAGGAGTGTCCCACGCCCATCAGAGACGAGGTGGAGCCACGCCCACACTGTGGATTAAATACATGCCGTGATGTCGGTTAACGAGGTTGAAACGATGACAAGGTGAACCAATCAGGCTGAAGGTTCAGCTCCATCACCTCCAGCTGCAGAGAGATCAAAGACAGAGACTTAACTGTGATGAGCGAAGGAACGTTCTGCACCCGGGTCCCGACACTGGAGGTCCTGCTGTTCTGAAGTTTGCATGTGCTCCTTGCTTGTTGGTCAGCTCTGTGTAGGACTCCTTTCACTTGATGAGTGATGGGATAGGCTCCTATCAGAAAATAAATGAGCATGAATAAAAGAATAGGCGACGTTAAAGGATCAATCACAAGGAGAATGAGAGGATGGATGAGAACCTCGGGGGGGCAGGAGGACGAGGAGGTTCTCCTGGTTCTGCTGGGTTCCATCAGAGGTCACGTCATGGACTTCACTCAGCACACAGAAGGCGTCGGCGTCGTCAGGCGGCAGCGGGAAGTAATAGAGCGCGGCCCGTGGCGACACTCGCCTGTTTACCAGAGAATCTCCGGCGGGAAATCAGTGGCGACGCCGGTTCTCCGGTTCTCCCGTTCTCCGGGCGGCGGTGGCGCTTCTAAGCAACTGTGGCTTTATTAGGATTTTTTTTATAAACAAAGTGCACAGTGACCTTTCAACACGCAGCGTCCCTCTGAGAGCGTCGATGCTGAACTCCCCGCTGATGGACAAAGGACACAACGACCGTGAGAGTGTGTGTGTGTGTGTGTGTGTGTTAATCCTATGATGCAGAAACTCAAGCGCAGCACTCCATGGCATCCCGTGTCTCAGAACCAACACAAACGCAGACGCCACGCTGAGACAACCAGCAGGACAAATACCAGACTTTACACATGTCCCTCCAGCATTAAGACGTTTACATCAAAGCTTTACATTAATGACGAGAACCTCATCAAAGGAACCATTCCAACCTTCAGAGTGGAACATTCAACCTAATCATCAGATGTTCTGCGGTTTGGTTCCTCAGGAATCTTAATCGTATTGATATGTTTTTCTGATTCTGCTCATCCTCAGCATCATGTCTGCAGAACATGTGGAACCCACTCCACGTTCTACAGAAACACCTTCACACCATGTGGAAGCTACAGCACCACCAGCAGCACAACACCGCTTCAGTTTTAACTCATCAAACCCTAACACCATCAAACCACAGCGCTTCATCACGCCATAGACGTCGTCAGGTGGTCCATGCAGCGGACTGTGGTAGCCCATCTGCACTAAGGAACGTTGAGTCATGAGCTGGATCACCAGCATTGACTACGGCTGCAGTGGTCGCATCTCATCACATCCCCACACTGCACCAGAGAACACAAAACAGCACTTTCTACAACACTGCCCCCCGCTGGTCTGGCACCGATGTTCCGCTCAGAGTCATTTCACTCAATCTACATTCTCCCAAATGATGGGGGGGGGGGGGGTC
>JAFMOD010000036.1:67647-80216 GCA_019802435.1 Corydoras maculifer
TGGTGGTGCAGTGGTGGTGCAGTGGTGGTGCAGTGATGGTGCAGTGGTGGTGCAGTGGTTGTCTGTGATGTAGTGTTGGATGTAACCGGCGGTGAAGCAGTGTTGACTGGTACAATGGATGGGACAGCAGGGTGTGGAGCAGCAGTGATGGCTCATGATGCAGGAGTGATTAGTGCTCTAGTGTTGGTCCAGTGAAGGTGCAGTGATGGTCCAGTGATGGTCCAGTGTTGGTCCAGTGAGGGTGCAGTGATGGTCCAGTGATGTTGCAGTTAGGGTCCAGTGTGGGTCCAGTGATGGTTTAACGAGAGTCCAGTGAGGGTGCAGTGATGGTCTAGTGATGGTCCAGTGATGGTTTAACGAGAGTCCAGTGAGGGTCCAGTGATGGTGCAGTGATGGTTTAATGAGAGTCCAGTGATGGTGCAGTGAGGATGCACTGTGGACATCTACGTGTGTGAACATGTGGGACAGTCACAGCTCCTCCACCTTCTCCACCTCAGGATCATTTTAAACTTCCTCGACTTTAAGTCGAAATGAACCTTCAGCATTTTAAACGATCATCTGCTCTAACTTCACCTTTAATGCTGCATCAGCGCTCACCTTCCCATCTGACTCAAACCTGCAGACAATACGTTCAGCTCGTTAAAGGATTTCATAAAGCTTTCTATAGAAATGCCGTAATCTCCTGTAATCTAGAACATTAGAATAATGAGTCTGTCAAGCCGTCACTTCAATTGCAGGTCAGTAAACCTGCAGGAGCCAGCCTCAGCACCGTGGTGCATCATGGGATGCGGTTAGCATGTCCAAAGGCTTGGTCTTCGTTAAGAAGCTGCTTCTCTCGTTCTCGTCTCCGAGTGCTGGATTAATTTGAGGAGGCTCTGGGTTCTTGAGGATCTGGAACAATATGGAGAATCTCTTGTCGGCTGACAGCTGACTCAGGGTCAGAAAATCAACAAAGCCTTCTATAAAAACATCGTTAAGCCTTTTCATGGTGCAAACGACTGAGCAATTACCCGTCTCCACAACAAGCTATTCAGAGTCCCAATTCCTGCGGCAGAGCGAGCCGTCACAAAAAGCCACGGCAATTTCCTCAGAGACAGAATGTGAATTCAGATTGATTTTCTTTCCGCTTCAACGCCGACCAATAAACTGAAGCTGTCCGCGCTGCTCGTTACTCACCGAACTGGAATTTTAATGAACTGAGAGCTGCAGACAGGTTCAACCAAACACAACAAACACATCTTTGGTCGTGGAATAAATGTCAATGCAGTGAATCTAATCCGCCACAAGGTGGAGCTGCTGGCGACGGAATCGGTTCCACAGCTGTGAGTCAATCCACGAGGCGCTGTGACTTTAGAAACCTCTTTAATTTGTTCAGGTTCCAAAGTTCCGATCTTTAAAATGTTAAAACAGTCCATCTGACTGAGCTTTTAATCGAAAGTCATGAGAAGCATGAGAAGTTCTGGGTGAAGGAACCCAGGAACCTTTAGAACATCATGACCTCAAACTGTTCACTCAGATCCTCGTTTCCATCTCAGGGTCATAAATATTTTGTGTAAATCTTTTACACTTTCGGTTTCGTGTTTGTGTTTTAATGACTGATTTAAAAAGTATAATAATAATTAATAAATGAAGATGATTGGCAGACATCAGACAAAGTAAAACGTTCTGTTTTAGGGAACATCATGCTGCAAAGCTAAATTCAAAGCATCATCATCTCACATCATGGTTTTGGTTCTTCATGTTCTCATGGGCTCTCCCAGCGTTCCCCGAGCTCCGAACTCCAAATGAAATTCCACGATGACGAGAACAAACACATTAAAAGTTCCTGTTGACTGTATGTTTCCCCAAATGAATCTTCTCTGTAGGTCTTCAGGATTCCTGATCTTCTGTTCAGGATCCCTCTGAAGTGATCCACTTATCTCACTGTTGGTTCTTTTGGTTCTTCTCATGATGATGTGGAACCACAGGATTCCTCTCTCAGTATTTTAATATAGATCGATATTCTGCAACCTGTTACTGATTTTAAGGTCCCTTACACCAACATCTCAACCAACCAAATCATAAGGACCTCACTGTACAGAACGTAGAACCAGATAATATAACTGTAGAAGTACAAAGTCCATCCGAGGAGCTGATCTAATAAACCAGTAGAACCATGGGAGTGAATCTAATAAAGTGGCCGGTGAGTTGAACACACATCGGTCTGTGGAACCAAACATGGAACAAAAAGGAGTAAATAAAAGAAGGTAAATATGAAATCAGATTCTAATACAGAAACAAACTCCACACACACAGCCGGCGGGTTGTGCGGCGCCCCTGCTGGAGTGCATTGGTAATTACTTTATTTGAAAAAATACAAGTTTCCTTGGCCCCCAAGCATTTACAAATACGGCCCCCACGGAGCCTCACGCCCCCCGGCTGGAGCTGGCATTCAGACATTAATATGTAGACGCTCAACAACTCTGCAAGAACCCCCCCCCCCCCACACACACACACACTTGTCCCAGTCTGCTGGTTGTGTTATAAGTGTGTTTGTTGCATAGTGTTCTCATGCCTCACTCTGAAACCCTGTGGAGATGAGAGGTGGTGGGTTCTGAAGGTCCTGCGTCTCTCGTCTTTGGTTCAATGAAAATGAGCTTCATTAAGATCGTCAGCTGATTCATTCATTCATTTAAAAACACATGGATTTTCATAACGAGTCAGACTTTAATAGAAAATACTTTGATCTCAGACTTCAAAGAGCTTCACCTCTGTACAGAACACTGTGACCTGAAGAATTCAATCCGTTTGGGGACGTGTGCAAAATATTCAACATTCGTTGAAGCATTGAAAAGTCTTCCTCACCTCCATCATCACCTTCTGTTTCAGAACCATTATCAGCGTAAAGACCGGAGACGGGTACAGACTGTCCTACCGCCCTGCATTTAGACTCCGCCCCTTCACACCGATAATCAGAGCGCTGAGGGAGACGAGCTTCCCGTCATTTCAGCGTCTGATGTGGGTTCATCAGTCTGTACCTCTGAGACACATCAGAACCTCAGAACTTTATACTGTTTAAAGAACCAACAGTGAAGGAGGACCACTGACCTGCTACCATTCCTCCAGCAGAACCTCGTACTCCCACTTACATTTGTAATACTAAAGAAAGTACAGAATGTGGTGAAACACGGGAGATGTTCTCATGGAGAGCAGAACCGAGTGAGGACAGAGGAACCGTTCTGAAGCATCGTTTACACTTTGGATCTAATGTGTCTCATATTCACCCACATGAGGACAGTGTGGAACTGACTGAGACCCATCCACTGAAGGTCAGAGGTTCCACCACGAACACAGGTCCATCAGGACCGGAGAACTTTGAACAGTTCATGAAATTAGGTTCTACAGTTGGCTTCATGTTCCTGGAACCAGTCCAAAGGGGATCTGTCTTTAAGTTCTTAAACAGTAAGGGAACTGGAACTGAGGAGATCCACGGGATCACACGAGGACCGCAGATCACACTGCTGGCCGTCTGCTTGAGGAGTGGAGGATGACCATCTCCCTCATGGCACCGCATTTTAATCTGAGGGATTAAATCCAGTCTTTACAGAAGGGGCTAATCATCCTAAGTGAATTCTATATGAAATTAACGGAACGTCCGCAGAACGTCCTCTCTGAGGCTCAGACACAGAAAGACAGAGGAACCCAGTGAAACGAACGGAGAACCCTCAGCGGGATGGAAGGACACTGCACTCGTCTCAGAGCGCCTCGGTAACAAACATTCCACCACGTCAGAAGGTCCGGCGCTCGTCTGGATAACCGCCGTCCATGATCAACCTCCTGAATCGAACCAGGAGCCGCAACCTCAGTCAATTTAAAAATGCCTGGGACGAAAACCCGGCGTGTGCTACAGGAAACGCCCTACGAGAAGGAGGAAGCTACCAGGTTGGGCGGCGCGCCTCGCACCGTCACAGGCTGGATGCTACATATCCACCACCCTAAAAACACAACAGGGTTACGTTTAAAGCTAAGAGAAAAGTATCGGAGGTTTCATTGCTCCCCAAACCCCTTCTGCCCTATATTCTTTATGGGTTATTTCCTTTGATCTTTTTTATAATAATAATAATAATAATTAGATTAATGCCCCATAAGCCCTAAAGTTTCCACATTTACAATAAAGTTCTCTCTCCTCAGGTGAACCCAGTCTGCCTTTAATGATCCACCACCCAAAGCCATGTGCATCGGCAAAATCACGACCTCCCATCAGAGTCACGGATACGTCCTGCGTCTGCATCATCACATGATCACAAATCGTTTGATCCTATTGGCCATACAGCGCGTGTTTCAACCAGGTGTCCGCATACTTTAGACCCCGACAGTAAGGGCAGTCGGTTCGGACGGCGTGAGGGTCGAGCACCGGACCCGGTTCACATTAAGAGCAGATGATTTTGGCATACTGAGATTCATTTGCATATTAAAGGTTAATAATGAAACATTCCTTCATACGGGAACCGGTCCAGCGTCCATCTGCCCCAGTGGGTTCCACTGAAGAACCCTCACTGAAACCCCTTTAATGACCACTGTGTGCCCCGGCTTAACCAGCCTCAGAGATCAGGGGACGAGGAACCAGGCTGCGGCGGGCGGGCGGGCGACACCCAGCGCGGCCCTTAATCTGGATAAGTGCTCGGGGTAGGACGCCTCGCTCCTGAGCCGGAGCCCGGGACGTGGATTAGAGCATGCTAACAGCATATCACACACACACACACACACACACACACACACACACAATAAAGTACAGATCTCTTAATGTGCAGGACTAGTGAAGACCGACCCCATGGTTCTACAAGAAAGAGACGGGATAGGTTCTCCGGTCTACTCTGGAAGGGGGACGAGAGCTAAAGCGTTGAAGGAAGACAGAAGGGCAGCGCCACATTAGGGCCTGTCCCGGTCACGGTGGAGCTACAGCTACAGACGGGTCAGTGTCCCGGATCTGTCCCTCCATCCAGCAGCTGACGCTTTAAACTTCACTACGGAGACCAAATCTGGATGCATGTGGACTGAAGCTCCAGGACCAGCGGACCGAGCTGGTCCAGCACGAGGAGGTGGAGCGGGAGGTTGCCCCGGGGCAATTCACTGCTGCACTGGACTGAGGCGACTCAGCTTGACTCCGGTCAGGCAAAGCCAGAAACTCTGAGACTCCCTGGGGACATCCTGCAAAACAGAAAGACACAGGAGAGCCGATAAGGGGTGAATCGGAACCCCAAAGCTTCAGTCACTCCAGGTTCCACCTCCATAACTCCAGAAGCTTCGTTCTACTCTCACGAGATCTGAGTAACACACGGACAGCATCCATCTGTTGCCATCTAACGGCTGAACACTGTAACTACAGTTTGGACCAAAATGAACCACAGCTCCACAAAAAGTTCTGAAATCAGATTCAGATCGAAAAGATCAGAAAAACAATAAAAACGATACTGTTGAACCAAATGACGAAATATTACAACACTCATCACTTCTAACTCTGAGTGACGTCACTAATGATTTGCTTTGCCGGAGATTTTGGACAGTTGGCAGAAGATGACGTAACATAAATGATTTAATTAAGAATCCGTAAGCCCCACGTGACTGTGGTGATCTACACATACGAGGTAATAAAGTGAAATAACCAAATAAAAACATTTAAACAACTACTTCGTTCATACGTTCTGATTCCAAAAGCAGTTACAGCCTGTAAACACAAGATGGCAGTGTGAACCAAGAACAGCGGCAAAGGAGTCGCTTACAATTTACAACTGTTCATTAAATTCATCCATCCATCAACTTCCGCTTCATCCTCTATTAGGGTCGCGGGGGGGGGGGGGTTCCCCATGCCCATCCAGGGGAGAACGTCTCGGGCGCTGGGCAGATACACCCAGGACAGGGGGGCAATCTATCACTGGACACACACTCACTCACAAACACACACTCTATATGGGGCAATTTGGAGAACTCAATTGACCTGATCCATGTTTTTGGACTGTGGGAGGAAATTCATTCATTTATAATCAAATAGAAAAGAATGACTGTGTTCTGACCTCATGATTCACTAACAGGAGGGAGGAGTCAGATCAATGAATGAATGATTTTGCAGGTATAAAGGGAAGCGGGTGTGGTACATACGAAGCTGCGTGAGACGGCGAGGCGGTTCTGACTGCGTCCCATGGCGGTTCCACTGAGGCTCCGGGCGATGCGTCGCAGGTGATCGGGGTCGTACTGATCCTGCTCCTGCTCCTCTCCTGAGAACGGCTTAAAGATCAAAACATGAGGTCACCACAGAGTGCAGAGTGACGCATCGACCACCCGCTTCATTCAGAGTTACAGAATCAACCAATCACTGCAGCCCAACTAATATAAACCATCATCCATCATCTTCAGCTTTATCCTATATTAGGGTCGGGGGGGGGGGGGGTCCCCATGCCCATTTAAGGGGGAAAACTTCGGGCGCTGGGCAGATACACCCAGGACAGGGCGCCAATCTATCACTGAACACACACTCACTCACACAGACACACTCTATATGGGGCAATTTGGAGAACTCAATTGACTTGATCCATGTTTTTGGACTGTGGGAGGAAACCGGAGAACCCGGAGGAAACCCACATGGACACGAGGAGAACATGGAAACTCCACCCAGATGGGGATTTAAACCGGGAATCCCTAGCGCTGAGAGGAGAACATGCTAAACCACTAAGCCACCGTGCCGCCCTATAAACAATCAATATACATATAATTATATAAGGCACTAATCATTAATGATATAGAACGGATCACTGAATCAGTGTAGGTGATTGATTTATAGCCCTGCAGGCAGAATGAATCATACAGCCGGGGTGACTTTGGGGAAACAGTTTGGGGAAGGCCCTTGTTTGATTCTTAAGGACGGGACAGGGTGAGTTTAGTGTGGACGGACACACAGAGTCCTGACCTCAACCATCCGACACCTTTGGGATGAATTAGAACAGAGATTGTGAGTTAGGTGCTCTCACCCAACATTAAAGGTAATTATGTTATCCGGTTTGATATCCGGGGTCCTGGGGTAATGAGTTGTGAGGAATGAAGAACATGCCAAAGTTCTGTGGAGATGTAGGTGGGGTCATGTGTTGGGTCTCAGGGTGAAGCCTCACTGTGTGCGGGTGTGCCGCCGGTCCGAACGCCGTCCTCTCCAGCTCCGCCGTGGGGGTCTGCGAGCGGCCCAGCCCCACCAGGAACTGTTTTGCATCACGAGGAACTAAATAAAGAGACATCAGTTCAATCAAAGGTTCCTGATGAGAGATCAGAGCTATATCTACACGATCGATCGATCGATCTATTAACAGAAGATCCAATCACAACGGTTCGTTATGGACGCAGTTTAGTTATCCACTGATCCAGATTCACCCAGATCCTCTGCATCCCACACCTCCACCCGACTGCTCCACCCTGGGGTCAGAGGCAGTAGGTGCAGCAGAACTGCTGTGTCTGAATGCAGGGATAGGCCCTACCATTAATGAGAGGAAGGACATGGGAGTGTACAGTTTCCCTGTAGACTCTTTGAGGTGGAGGAACCTCTGTAAGTGGTGGTTGATCCGTACAGTGTGGTGGTTTGTTATGAACTTTGTGGACCATCAGTGAATCAGATGTACCTGTCTTCCCCAAAGCTGGACTCAGACCACGCCCCCCCGCCTGCAGACTAGCCTGGTACAGGGAGTCGAGCTCCGATGTCTCCTGCCCCTCAGCGACTGCGGTCTCAGTCTCCAGCCTGGAGTCAAACCAAGAGCTGGAACCCTTTCTCATGATCCGGCTCCTGGAGCTCATTGGACTCAGGGGTGGGACGCTCCATCCAGGCGAGTGGGAGGGAAGCACGGATTCAATGGAGTGACTCTGATCTGGAGGCGTTTCATGAGGTGTGACCACGGCATCGGGGCGATCCAGACTCCAGGAAGACCAATGGCATGTTCCCGGGGGTGTGGCCTTTCTCGTTGCAGAGCAGGGCAGGGCAGCAGAGCAGGAGAGAGAGAGGTTGGGTGAGGGTTGCCATCTGGGATTGGCGGGAAGTCTCTCCTCAGTGTGGAGGGATGTGTTTGCTGTCGTGGGACGGGGCCTCCAGACGGGGCTCTCAGAGGGCATCGGTCTCAGAAGAGCTGAGGATGAAGAAGGCTCCTGTTCACAAAGCTCTTCATCTTCATCTAAAGCTCCCCAGCATTCCAGAGGAAGCGAGGGCAGCGAGATGGCCAGGTGCCTTCGGATGGGTCCGCCCTGTCCACTTGCCTGCAGGACGTCAGACAGGTTTCGGGCCCCCCGGTCCGTCTCGTCGCCTTCCTGCAGCAGGTCTTTGGCCGGCTGGAACGAGCCGAGTGACGGGTGGTTAAAAGAAGAGGGGCGTGGCTTTAGCGGCACAAGGGCGGCGTCCTGATGATGACCTTCCCAGACCTCCTCTGGACCTGCAGTCAGGAGTTGGACTGGGTCAGGCTGTTCACTGCAAACAGAACAGCAGAACCAAATCAAAACAGGAACCAAAAACCAGGTGGGAGTTTGATCTTTAAATACAGACTCGTATCTGAATCTAGAACCTTCAGACCAAAAGTCAGTTCCTCACTCAGGTCTGCCATCACGCTCAGCTCTGACTGTAGCATGGTTACTGTTGCCAGGTGGGCGGTTTGATGATGCTGAGTCAGCGGTTCTGAGGGGTGCTCCAATTAAAAAACCTCATCTTAACCAACCAAAGAACCCAAAAGAGACATCTAATGTGAAGGACACCAGATCTGCACCATGATGACGGGACTGCTGAGGTTCTGTCTCGTTTACAGGAACTGTGAGAAGGACTCCTGTCCATATGGACCAGAACCCTTCTAGTAGCAGTGGAACCATGCAGTGAGTGGATGGGGTCATTGCAGTGGACCGAGGTGCTGGTGGAACCTCTCGTCAGGAGTTTTTTCATTTTTGGAATGTTAGTAGTTAACCAGTTAGTTGTAGAACCTTTCAGAAGTTCAGTGGAACTAGAACCTTTTTGGTAAATCAGTGAAACGTAAAAAATGTTTTCTTCATGTTGTTATGGTTTCATTGAAGATGCCTCTCACCTCGTGGACACACGAGAACCGTGTGAGGTAGAACCTCCTCAGAAAACGCCAAGACAACAAGATAAAGGTCAGTCATCTGGGTTCTGCGGGTTCCGAGAGCATTGATTGGGTCAGTGGGTGAAACATCATTGAAGGATGCCCTGGCTCTCTGTAAACACCTCTCAAGTAGCATGCTGGGTAATTACCCAGGAGGTTCGGGCCGGGTCGACCTATACGGAACCGCCGATCGATCGGGACGACCACGCAGAAGAGGCGGCCATCATTGATTGGACTGCAGACATCCAGAGGAACGTCATCTAATCCTTCAGGTCATTAGAACCTGAACACTGAGGTCCGGCATCGACCGCACGAGAACACAAGCACTCAATCACACCCACTCCCAAAAATCACCGGTTCTAAAGGTAATGGTTTTAAAGCAACACATTTGGGATGAACTGGAACTGAGATTGTGAGGCTCACTTTCTTCATTAGTGTCAAGAGTAACAATGAGACAATGAGAACCCAGGATCCTAACCTAATTAACCCCATTACAGTTCTCCTGAAGGGAACTGACCACGCGGGGGCAGCGGTGTGGATGTAGCGGTACCTCGGGGGCCCTTGCAGACGGCTGGGCTCCTGAGGCGGTTGCTCTTGCTGCTGCTGCTGAATGCGATACTGGACCCCGCGCGCTCTCCTCATGCATTTCTGCAGCTTGGCCTCGGCGCTGGTGGTTCTGCTGAAGGTGTGTGTGCGGGCCTCATGCAGGGACAACCTCAGTTTAGCTACAAACACAGAACAAACAGAACAAAAACAAAGAAAACAGAGCAGAAAGAGACGGTTACTTCATCATCACCTCATCATCATCTCATCACCACCTCATCATCATCACCTCATCACCACCTCATCACCTCATCACCACCTCATCATCACCTCATCATCACCACATCATCACCTCATCATCACCTCATCATCATCTCATCATCACCTCATCATCATCATCACCTCATCAGCACCTCATCACCACCTCATCATCACCTCATCACCACCTCATCACCTCATCATCACCTCATCATCACCTCATCACCACCTCATCATCTCATCATCACCTCATCATCACCTCATCACCACCTCATCACCACCTCATCATCACCACATTATCACCTCATCACTACCTCATCACCTCATCACCACCTCATCACCTCATCATCACCTCATCACCACCTCATCATCACCTCATCACCACCTCATCATCACCACATCATCACCTCATCATCACCTCATCACCTCATCATCACCTCATCACCACCTCATCATCACCACATCATCACCTCATCATCTCATCATCACCTCATCACCACCTCATCATCACCACATCATCACCTCATCATCACCTCATCATCACCTCATCACCACCTCATCATCACCACATCATCACCTCATCATCACCTCATCACCTCTGATTCAGCCTGCAGGGTGACCTGCTTCATACCTGGTACCTGAACCCCAACATGTTTAATGATGGAACCAGCACAGGAACAGAGGAGAACCTCACTGACTACCTCACATCTGCTTTCCTGGCATGGTGTTGCTTAGCAACCTGTAAACATACACCTGAGTTTGAGGTTCCTCTGTGGTGAGGTGTCTCTGGTTCATTGATTGGAGAGAGCCACAAAACACAGACCCCTTTTACTACCCCCTCCACGGGTGGTAGACCCATGGGAAGGGGGGGCCAGGTAGCTCCTTCAGGTACAGCGAGTTAAGGACTCACTACCGGGTGCTCATCATGGGTGGCTCCAGGGTGGGGCCCCAGTAATCCTAATCCGGGTGAGGGAAACTGGACCCTGTTGTTTCTTCATAGAGGTTTAATGGAGGAATCTCTGGCCCATCACCTAGAACCAACTTGCCTTGGGAGACCCGAGCAGGGGCCACTGCCTCGGACAACAGAGCTTCTAGGGTCACGCAGGGTTGAGGTGTTGATGTAATCATAATATTAAACCTGAATCCTAACGAAGGTGTGGGGGGGGGGCGTAGCGTGCAACTGTAATGAAAGCTCTTCATCCAGAACCCTGCCAGAGCACCATGGCAACAACGGTTCCTGTACAGAACCTGGATTCCTGGTGGAGGTGTGGTGCTGCGGTTCTGCACGATGAAACCAACCCCCCCCTCATTCGAGGAGGAGGAGTCCCCCACTGAGGCTCGGTCCGTTTCTTAAAAAGCAACATGACGGGAGTTTTTTCTTGCCACTGTCACTTTGACTTGCTCTTTAGGAATTCAGGCCCAGCTGCTTTGTGGTTCTACGATGTTCTGCTGTAAGAACATCTGCATGAATAAATGAACTCGAGTCATTGGAACACTCTCAGTTTCCATGCCGAGTGCCGGGATAAGCTGAGGATGTGTTTTGAAATCAGGTTATTGATCAGGATTCGGGTTTTGATTGAACACCAATCAACGATCAGCATCAGATCACCAGGTATGAACCAGATCAGACATTCAAATGAAATTAAACTGATTCCACTGAGAATCCAGAAGTTCCACCCTCATCCTCATCCTCATCCTCCTCTGAGTGAGTGCGAGTGTGCTGGTCGCTCTGCAGAGAGGAGGCGTTGCCATGGAAACATCTCATTTCAGATGGAAACATCATGAACTCGTTTAGGACGAAGCTGCTTCAGAAGGTTTACGGATCAACACCAGCTGCTCTGAGCTTCACCGGAACTTCTGCTGACGGTGCAGAAGACGGAGCTGAGGGGGGCGGGGTTCGGGAACATCAGAGTCAGCGGGCGGCAGGGGGCGGCAGAGAGCGGCAGACACACCACACGGAACGGAGACGGACGGACGGACGGAGTGACATTCAGACATCAACGGAGTGGAACACCAGACGTTCTGTCTGATCTCATTCAGGTCACACGGATACGACTCGGATCTGAGAATTCAAACAGCTGTCACTGTAATCAGACTCCACCCCCTGCCCATCTGAAACGGAACCTTAATGAGGAGCTAACGACCCAACCATGAGGAGAAATGAGGATGAGGTTGCCATGGTGATGAGTGTTAGGACACAGAGGAGGACAGACAGGTGAAGCCAGGCAGTGGGGGGGGGTGTTACTTACACATGACATGGCGTGACAGAGCCAGGGCGGTGGTGGGTTCTCCAGCCTGCTCCAGGCGCAGGGTCTGCTCTAACAGAGCATCCGCCTCCGCCAGGCAGCGCTTAAAACTGCACCCCGTCCCTGAAATCACACCAACACTCACCACATCACCAGAACAGCCACGCCACGCCACGCCTCCTGCACCTGGACCACATGCAGATGGGCATTATGGGTAGCGCGATGGGTTCTAATCACTCTGAGCTCTCCGGTGGTCCAGAGTCGCTCCAAAACTATCAACATTCAGAACCAGAGCTGTGGGCAACCTCAGAGAACATCTGACCGACCATCTCACCAAAACCACGATGGAAGCACCATGACCCACAACCAAATGCAAACCTGCCACCATGAGCTGTGTGCGGGGGGGGGGGGGGGC
>JAFMOD010000036.1:227885-244676 GCA_019802435.1 Corydoras maculifer
ACTTTAAAGGTTTAATGAGTTGTTTTTTTTAAAATGGGGAGAGTTAACAGAATGTTACGACTGAGTGTTTTATTATTAACACACTTTATTCTTTATCATTTCACCCAACACGACCTGCAGGTCTCTGAAACATGGCTGTCTGATTGAAGCAAAGCTGTCTGTGGAAAGTCAGCAGATCAAAGGCCAGTTTATTCAATATTGTTATGCAGTAGAACGCAAAAATCAGGTCATTAAAGAAGCTGCGGTGAGAACGCTTCAGATTCCATCTGATCACACGGTGAAAGGTCAGTGCAGTGCGTCCAGCGTCCGTCCGTCCAGCTGGTTGTCTTGTTTTTGACTGTTTGTTCTCTCTGTGTAGAGCTGCACCTGTTTGAGGGTCATATGATGAAAACGTTACCAGGAACCTTCGAGAGCATAACAAACTGGTTTGCACCCAAAGCCGCCCTGATCATTAAGGTCTGGCAGAGTTCTGCGTGGGTTCTACTGGACAGACTGTTTGAGAACTGGAACCCGTCCGATCAGCCGGCCCGGCAGACGTTCACTGACCGCTTGTCTGATTATCAGAGAGGGTTCTATGATGCGGAGCGTCGTGTTTTTTACCATAACAATCTGCCTGCACCTGTTATAGAGGTCTGTGGAGGCTTTACAGTTAAATGCAAAAGTTTGCACACCCCCAGCTTAAAACCCCAGGGTTTAGATTCAAAAAGCCAATGCATCCATGTTTCTTTATCTACATCCTGTGACTTTATAAAGACGTTTCTTTTTAATGTATAAAAACAACGTTTATCCATCACCAAACCTGTTAAAGTGAAAACTTTAAAATGGATGTGTAAATGTTTGTGTCATTTAAGATTTTAAGAACATTAGTTAGACATGAACTGTGGAGCAGAGGGGTGGAGTGGAGGGGTGGAGTGGGGGGGTGGAGCAGGGGGTGCACAGATATTTGCATAAAGTCAAATTTTGAATATATATTTCGGGTCTTCTGATCTGTAACAGAACAACGTTCTCTGTTGAAGGTTAATGAATTGATTGCAAAGAAACTGAACAGGGAGCTGGACGCCGGCCGCTCGGGGAGCTCGGTGGATGTCAGCCCCCTTGCCGTCGGCCTCTCTGTCGGTGAGGTTTGTCTGAGATGTAACATTAACCTCGATTTAAAAGACTGGACCAAACTCTGTCAGCTTGTCTCCTCTGAATCGGCACTCAAACAGATCAGAGGAATTCAGGACACGTTCCCTTCACTTCAGCAGTAAGTCCTCAGATATTAAAATAACATCATGTACAAACTCTCCATCCATCCATCATCTCCCGCTTTATCCTCTATTAGATTGGGGGGGGGGGTTCCCCATGCCCATCCAGGGGAGAACATTTCGGGCGCTGGGCAGATACACCCAGGACAGGGGGGCAATCTATCACTGGACACACACTCACTCACACACACACACTCTATATGGGGCAATTTGGAGCACTCAATTGATTTGATCCATGTTTTTGGACTGTGGGGGGAAACCGGAGAACCCGGAGGAAACCCACGTGGACACGGGGAGAACATGGAAACTCCACCCAGATGGGGATTCGAACCAGGAATCCCTAGTGCTGAGAGGAGAACATGCTAAACCACTAAGCCACCGTGCCGCCCTTGTACAAACTAATCTTACACAGATATAGAATTATAGACGTCATTTAAATTTGTATTGTTTTATATTTAATGTTTCACAAGAACCTTCTGTGTTTATGACTCCTCTCTTTAATGCAGCACTGTGATTGGTTTGATGAACCAGTGTGCTCGACGGCGGCTCTCAGAGCTGGTGCTGCTGGTGCCGCTCCTGTTCTCCGTGAGGACGCTCCGGGCAGAATCGGAACAACTCGGCCCGACGGTGGACGAACCAAACTGGGCAGGACTGCAAGAGGTGGACTACCATCAATTCAGAGAGCAGATTAGAGGACTTTCCGACAAAAGAAGGTTTGTAAAAATCATATGTAAGTTGAGATTACAGTGAACTCGAGGATTAAGCAGATTATGAAATCATTATCATGTATCCCAACTTGGAGATTAGGGTCAGAGTACAGGGTCAGTCATCAACCCTGAAACAATGCAGGTGAAGGGCCTTGCTCTTTGGGCCCACATTGGTAAGTTCAGTGAATTTAACACAGAGCAGGTTGTCTGGTTTCCACACCATTTCTTCTGTATTTCAGTTTAAGGTGACTTTCTTCGTAGCCTCGTTACTTTAATTGAAATGTCCTGTTTCCTTCCTGCTGATCTCTCCAGCTTGATGCTGAAGTTCATTCGGAACCAGACGCCTCTGGCTCAGACTAAGCCTCACATTTTGAGGGGTTGGCTGTCAGTGGTGGCGTTTGAGGATATTCCAGAACTTGCTGCAGCTACAGAACTTCTTCCAGAGCAGGTCATGCAGAGCCTGATGTACCGACTGAAAGCTCTAGAATCTCAGATGCAGCGGATCTCAAATGACATCTTTTTGCAGAAGAACTTGGAGGTCTGTGATGTGCATTACTGCTTCAAATGTTTAAATATGTCATTGTAATGAAGCACAGCTGTACTCAAGGACGCCAATCCATCGCTGGACACACACTCACTCACACACACCCACTCTATATGGGGCAATTTGGAGAACTTTTGACTTGAACAATTGACTTGATCCATGTTTTTGGACTGTGGGAGGGAGTTAAAAAGGAGTTTTTTCTTGCCACTGTCGCTTCGGCTTGCTCTTTGGAGGTTTAAAGGCTTTTCATTCTGTAAAGCTGCTCTGTGACGACGTTCTGATGTAAAAAGCGCGACAGAAATAAATAACTTGAACTTGGGAGGAAACCGGAGAACCCGGAGGAAACCCACGTGGACATGGGGAGAACATGGACACTCCACCCAGATGGGGATTCGAACTGGGAATCCCTAGTGCTGAGAGAAGAACATGCCAAACACTAAGCCACCGTGCCGCCTCCTTTTTAAATCTATATTGTTATTAAGTTTTGCAGTTTTTCTTTGTCCCGGTTTTTAGAAATGCAGGTTCTGTTTGTTTTTAAGGGTATCTCTGCTTTCTGAGTGAGGTTCAGGATATTTATTGAGAGTCAACGCTGTCATTTCGTCTATCAGATGTTCCTGAGACTTTAGAATCGTCCTGCTCTTTAATGCTCTGTAGCTTTAGCATTCTTTTAGTAAAATGTTATTAATTTTAGTAAAATGTTATTAATTTTAGTAAAATGTTATTAATTTTAGTAAAATGTTATTAGTTTTGGTCACTGCTGAGTGCGGTGTCATCTATAAGACTGTAATCTCCTTAGAGATGTGATGATGTCACAATTCTGTGAAATGATATTGCTGAGCTCTCTGATAATTAATAATGCTTTAATTAAACCAGATATCATTCTTTAGGAATCTGAATGTGTACATTAGTAAACAGTGTGTATGTTGCAGGTGACAGAACATATCCTGAAATATCTTTTAAATTCAGTGAAGCAGGACCAACAAAGGTAAATCCAATCCAATCTAATCCAATCTCTGTGTTTTATAAGAGACAGGGACATCATTAAACCTACATTTATATTAACGTTACTGTCCATTTATTATGCTCTGATTTCAGACTCATGATGTCTGAGTTGTTGGGCTCTGTGGTTCAGTGTTGTGAAAGTGTTTACAGGAGAACATGCAAATTAACACGTCAACTCCGACTGTTCAGCTCAGCGCTGCTGTCCCTCCAGCTTCTCCTGAACCTGACTGAACTCCACTATCAGGCACTTTCCAAGGTTCCACAGATTTAATCTACATCAGTTTGTACCGGTTTGGTGGGCAGGCCATTGTCATTATTATTTTGATGATGATGATGATGATGATGATGATGATGGTGTGTGTGTAGATTGGGACAGAGTAGAAAACACGTACATCCGTTCCTGTACAAGGCATTAGTATAAAAGGCAATAATGCATCTTCTGAATTCTGATTGATGTAAATCTTCTAGCACGAGGAACAAAAAGATTTGGGGAGAAGTCTGATTCTGAAGAAGCTGGACGACATTCAAAGACAGTGCAGCGGGTGGAGAGAGGACCTTCTGAAACGTCCCCTGTTCCAAAATGACAAACCGTCTTACCCAAATGAAGTGGAGGTAACGGACATTAAGGTTCCCTGTGCATTCAGATTAGATGTAAACGGTGGTGATCTGGACGTCTGATGTTGTCTGATGTTTGTTCTGTTAGCTGTGGACTTCTCTTTTGGGACTGCGGTGTTCAGTGGACGGGTTCACAGAGAAATGGCAGATCAGTGTGGAGACAGAGTTTAAAAAGAGGATCTCTGAGGTAAACCTGCAGCCAACACTACATGGTTCTGTTCCACCGGGGGGGGGGGGAGGGGGTCAGGATTACTGCAGGTTCTTCTATTGCAGTCCAAGTGCAGCTTTGTTTCACTGTGACGTCCAGCGTGACTGTGTCCTTCTTTTAATATAATTAGACTCTATTTCCAGCATTACTGCAGGGTTCTGTAATTACATTTACATTTGCATTTGGTCATTTATTGGATGCTTTCATCCAAAGCAACTTACAAGGTGAGCACAGGGTTCATCACAACATCACTGCAGCAATGAGGGTTAAGTGTCTTGCTCAAGGACCCACACTGGTAACTTCAGTGGACCTGGGATTTGAACCCACAACCTTCAGATTGATAACCCAACGCCCTGACCACTGAGATACCTCACCCAGCTACCGTTTATCCTTAATCGAGTATGACTGACCTCACGTCTTAGTCTGACTGCACCATGTTCTCTCAGTGAGCTCTGTAGGAGAACGTTGGATCGGATCTTCAGGTTCATGTCCAGGAGATTGTAAACGTTATCTAGAATGATGTTGTGCTTTCTTCTGTTCCATTCGTCTCACAGCTCCACGATGTGGAGAAGGTTCAGATCTTTTGTTTTCAAATGTCGCCGACGGCTGTTGAGAAAACCCCCCCCGTAATTCAGAAGTGTTTTCAAGACCTGGGTCTGAATGCCATCGAATCCATCTGTCAGGTGGGTTTCAGAACTAGAACGTGTGTTTGTGTTCCAGCTGTTCAAACATGATGTAGACTGACATCTGATCTGTGTGCATTAGAGAGGCAAAGAAGGAGATCTTCTGCAGAAGCTGTTCCTCCTGAAGCCCTCTGAGCTCATCATGTCCTCCATCATCATGGCATCAGCAACTCGTTTAGAGGAAGACTCACTGAAGCAGCTGCTGGACGCTCAGTCTGCCGTTCATGTCCTCCTGTCTAAAGGTATCACTGATTCTTTAACCGCCGGCGTACGAGAACCTGATGGACCTGCTCTGTGAGAACAGAACTTCAGGATCCAGACTCCTCCTTCAGCTGCGCCACTCCTCTGATGTTTTACTTTGTATGGAGGAGATGTTCCTGTGGGGGGGGGGGGTGAATTCTGTTATGAGTTCTCGTTTGGTGTTTTGTTATTCAGGAGACTTGAGTCAGCTGAAGATGAGTGAGGAGGCGAGCGGGGTGGTGAGGGAGTGCCAGTCTGTTTTAGGATCTCTGATGTCCTCCCTGTGTGAGGGTGACATTCAGCTCGGCCACCTGAAGATGATCCTGGACCATCGCAAACAGTTCCAGCAGCTTTACAAAAAGTGTGAGTAGCGTGATCTCCGGTGAGACCACTGTCCATCCGGAGTCCATTTGCTCCATGATGATCACAGCCGTGATGTCACTGACCTCAGATCAGAACGGTTCCCTCATTCTGGTTTCCTTTGCAGGTCAGTCCTCCTGTACGCTGGATCGGATTCGGATCGATGCAGAAGACCTCCTGACTCACAGAGAGGGGGACGTCCAGGCCGTGGAGGAGCAGAAGGCTCAGGTGGAAACGCTCATCAACATGATGGAGAAGCTCTCTGACTCGCTCCATGGTGAGGTTCATGCTTTCACATCAGAGACTCAGAGAGCATGGCTGACCCTCAGTCCTCATCCTGCTTTGTTTCAATCCTCCATCAGTACCCGACCTCTCCAGACTGAAGGAGAAGCACAAGCTCCATCTGCAGGCGGCACGTTTGAATGAGCTGGTGGATCTTCAGTCATGCTTCTCTAAAGAAGATCTGAAATCCAGCTCTTCACGCGTGGTTCTGTTCTACGACACCGACCCAGTGGTACTGAAGACGGCTAGAGAGATGCACCAGATGAAATCAAGCACCCTCATTGGAAAGTCATGGATTAAAAGAGCAACGGAACTGGAACCCTACTCTGAGACGCTGGACCTGCAGGAGGTCATTTCTCAGATCTGGCAGCCTGTAATGAAAGACTTTTTGAAGCTTGGTCTTCAGATTGCACGTGGAGACGTCACATTTGAGAATGTGGATAAAGTTGTGGATGGGTGTGAAGACGAGGGTGATGGTGCGCGCATTAGAGAGGAGCTGAACCTCATGGCTTCCAACCTGAAGGCTTCTAAAGAGCTGGAGAGGAACTGGCCTGAACTGAGACTCCAAAAGATCCAGGAGTACAGACAGCTTCACCACGCAGCCGATGCAGCCGAGGCAATACTGGAGATCAAAGACAAGCTGCAGCTGCAGGGAGACTTCAGCATGATACACCACCTGACACAGCTGGTACCGAGGCACACGTCCAGACACTCACACCAAACCCCAGCTGGACAGTTTGCATGTTCTCTCTCTGTCTGGAAGAGTTGAAAGTCCTACAATGGGTGACCTGCTCAGTGTTTTGTCACAGGGTTGGCTATACTGCCCCCTGGAGCTCCGAGGGTTTAGGGCACAGCCTTTAGACTGATAACCCTACACCCTAAAGACTGAGCCACCACACCCTCATTCACAGAGAAATGAGGGAGCTCCTGTTAACCTGGAGAACCCACTCAGGGGAGAACATACAAACTCTAACGTTATTCATTCATTCATTCATATTGATTTGTAAAGTGAGCGTTCTGTCAGGTTTACAGTTTACACTCTGTACCACGGTCCGGGTGCGAGGGGCGGGCGTGGAGGTGGGGGGTGAGATGCTGAGGTACAGAAGTGGAACTAACGTTTTTGTTTTGTAGAGATCAGACTCGTTCATGAAGAAGACGTTAAGATCGCTGACTGACGAGCTCATTAACACCAAGCAGAAGCTTTCTCACGTGGACGGGCAGCACACGGCCTGCCTGCAGGAGTTCATCTGCAGTGAGGAGCTGGTGGACTGGGTGAAGGACTCCATCAAAGGTCTGGGCTGTTTGTATGTTCTCTCCGGGGCTGTACGTGTTCGTGTGAGGTTCTTCCTAGGAGGTTCTGTTCTTCATTCCTGTTGAGGGTTTGTATGATGCTCTGGTTTTGAACAGATCTCGGTGAGCTGAAGGTCTTCATGGACTTGGCCTCCATTTCTGCCGGAGAGAACGCCATGGAGATTGATAACCTGGCGCGTTTTGGTGACGCTGTGGTGGGATACAGTCCCTTGTTGTACACCCTGGATGCTGGGATAGGCTTTAATGAGTTACTCCCACGTGTGCAGCAGGTCTGGAACAAACTGAATAAGGATAAAGAACTTACAGAGAAACTGGTATGAACTTTATATTGCAGCTCATTTCTCACCCACTAGATGGAGCTCTGATTTTAACAGCTGTGGTCTTCCATGCAGAGAAACTCGTCCCGGTTGCTGGACTGGCTGAGGGGACTGCGGGAGAGTCACGGCTCAGTGGAGAAGTCCTCTCTGTCCATGGTCTCAGACATCAACACCCAGGGCGTGTATCATGTGGGCGGGGCTGCAGGCTCCTCTGGAACGGTGAGCGGATCTTTCTGATGCGTTCAGGTTCAGATGATGTCACACGTCTGATCCAACACCAACACCAACCCTGATCCACATTTCTTTTGTAAATTTGTAGAAACTTCTGTCCAACATTTTATGTGTAAAAGTATCGAACGATGTGAAGAAGGTGACGTACAGTCTGGAAGAACTGCTGGATCTGCAGAACAAGCTAATGCTGATGTCCTACATCAAAGAACACGGCAAGGAACAGGTCAACCAGTTCACTGAGGTCAGTCCACATTACCGCCGCGGTTCAGCGGACCTCCGTCTCTTACCATTTCTCATGTGAAGGGTGGACACCTGACCATTCTTCTTCTTTAGGTCTTTGAGGGAGTCCAGCGGATGGGGCACATCCTCATTCAGATGTTCTCGTCTGGAAACGTAGTCTTCAGAGATGTGGTTGCGCTGGTCACCTGCAGCTCTGAACGGGTTCCATGTATAAACATTCACTTCCCGTTGCTTGGAAAGCGGGTGGTGTACCTCGGAGACGTCGCAGAGGAGCTTCAGAACCTGTGCCGCTCTCTGGAGGCCTGTCATAAAGACTGGTGTAGCTTCATGTCTCAGATGCGTTCTCGGTACTACCCCTTAAATTACTTCACCTCTGAGCAGGTGGTCAGCCTCTGTTTCTGGATTCACAAGATCTGTGAGAAGGAAGCACCTGCTTCCCAGCAGATATGGAACCTGCTGACTTTTCTTAAACCAAATGTCCAGCCAGAAGATCTAAGATGTGCCTTCAAGCAAACAAAAGAGCATCATGGAACCGTTGTGACAGACAACGACGAAAGTTCTATGGGTTCTAGGATGCAAGACTCATTATCAAACATCTCCATAGTTGCTGAGCCTTTCATCGAGGAGATGGAGGAACAAGTTACAGAAGTTCAAGAGGACACAGAAGAAAATCTCATTTGGTTTGTAGAAACAGATCTTTCTACCAGACCAGACATGCATCAGGAAGATCTGCAGGAGCCATCTGATGAGGACGAGAGGCTGGAGGATTCAGGATCAGAGGAAGATCTGCTTCTTCAGTCTACAGCCGCCGTGGAGACGCTGGAGGACGTGTGGCAGCACTTCAGGAATGACATGCCTGGAAATCTGACCCAACACCTAGACGTCGAGACGCTCGCTAAATTTCTGTCCAATCTCTCAGAAAGGAACCGTCACCAGATCAGACGCCGGCTCCCCACCATCCTTCAGGAGGGGAAGCCCAATCTGGTTCTGTGTTCTGCTGCAGAAATGATAACCAGCACACTCTGGTTCTACACGGAGAGCCAGGAGCAGGCCTTCCCCTCGGTCGATGAGGTTCTAATGTGCCAAGAGGACACGACCGAAGAGGAGGTTGAGCTCTTTCTCCGTCGATGTCTGGGCCAAGGTTCTCCGAGCGGCCAGCAGAAAATCTATACCCTGTTCAATCCCGGGGTGCTGAGCTACGACGTGAGCGTGGCGCTGGTGGAACACTTTGAGGCCATGCAGAGGAGCGCCGGCTCCCGATATCGCATCGTCATCGTCTGCCCCATGAACCAAGATCGCTACGTCCCGTCATACTTCAGCAACTACAAGGTTCAAGCTAGACCCGTCCTTTCTCCCGAAACGGCCAAACGGTACCTGCAACATCACCTGCATGGTCCTCACGTCTCAGAGCTCCATCAGGTCTATCCTGAAGGTCTCGCAGCCTGGCTGGTGACATCCAAACGTCCCGCTGTCGGTCTGTATCTCTGAAATTACAACCATAAACACGAACAGAAATCAATGTACAAATTAAATTCACAGAAACCATGCTCATGGTCCCATAGCGATGCGCTCCGTGGACTTTTGTATAACAGATGAGGTTTAATTACAGAAATGATCTTACAGGAACATTTTCAAAAGTCTGGGTTATGTTATTATTAGATTAAGTGGAGAGTTCTGGTGTTCCTCTGATGTCTTTGCAGGAAAGTCTCTGTACATAAGCCGGATGTTCCAGCGTTTCAGGACGGTGTATCCACAGGCCACATATCTGCCCATCAGACTGACAGAACCCCGTGTTGATGTGAACAGCTTCATCCAAACCCTTGAGGAACATCTTACAAAGATACGAGAACAGGATCCTGTTCTCCTGCACATCGACACGGCGGCTGTAGGTTCCACAGTAAACTCTTAGAACATCTCTTTTTACGTCTGTATGTTTTTCGAGGCCAACGTCAGATCTTTTCCAGCTGCAGAAAGGATTAGAGGAGTTCATGTTCAAGCTGCTGGTCCTCGGGTGTTTAAGTGATGGAGAGGGAAGGCTTTGGAGAAGAAACTCCACCCACCTGATGGCCGTGGAAGCTCTGCTGCCGGATCTACAGCACCGCAGACCGACTCACACAGAGGTATGTCCTGCACTTGTCCTCACCATAGATACCAAGCAGGACAGCGTGATCTCCATCCTTATAAGTTCAGTATATTTGGTTCTAGCTGAAAAATAATCTGTCGTCTTTAACAGACACACCGTGGACTTCTGGATTGGCTGCCAACCATCCAGTGCCGACCTCCAAAGGAAGTAAAAGAGCTGGAGCTCAAGAAAAGAAATGGTGAACATTCATCTTCTGACCCCCTGATGGACAAGCAAGAGTTTGAGAGTGAAGGTGTTCAAAGACCGTACCAGTACTTAAGGAGGTTCAACCGAAATGCAGATCTGAACCGTTTTAATTATAAAGCCCAGTCAGTGGAGGGTAATACCGTGGACTGTCTTCACCATCTTCTGTCCAACTGTGGAATGAGCGACCCCTCATGGGGTGAACTAAAACACTTCACCTGGTTCCTCAACCTTCAACTCCAAGACTGTGAGAATTCAGGGTTCTGTGATCCAGACTTTTTTGGGGATTTGTTGAGTGGCTTCAAGAACTTCATAGTCAAATTTATGATACACATGGCTAGGGACTTTGCATCTCCTTCCCTGGACATTTCCGATCAGAGTCCCTGTCTTTTCCAAGAGCAAGACCGGGAAGACCTTCTATCGAGGTTAACCATCCGGAAGCGCTGGGAGAACGAATCCCATCCATACATCTTCTTCAACGCTGATCACATGACCATGACTTTTCTGGGTTTTCACATAAGACCGAGCCCCGGAAGGCGCACCCTGAACGCCGTAGACCCTCGGACCAATCGGGTTTTGATGGGTGATGTGATGTCGCCCGAACTGTTTAACGGGCTTCAGAGTCAGAGGATTTCCTTCTCTGAAGATTTTGATCAACTTCCTCGAGAAACTAAACTCAAAAAGATCTCGTTTGTGATTGGTGCCACGCTGAAAGATGGATTTGACCCCGATCCCACGTACGAGCTGACCGCAGACAATGTCATGAAGATGTTGGCCATCCACATGAGATTCAGGTGTGAGATACCGGTCATAATCATGGGAGAGACCGGCTGTGGGAAGACCAGGCTGGTGAAGTTCCTGTGTGATGTTCAGAGGGAGGGCAGAGATGTTGAAAACATGAAACTGGTGAAGGTTCATGGAGGAACAACAGCTGACATCATCTACAAGAAGGTGAGAGAGGCAGAGAAGCTCGCATTAAGAAACAGACGAAGGCACAATATAGACACCATTTTGTTTTTTGATGAAGCAAACACTACAGAAGCCATCTTCGCCATCAAGGAAGTTCTCTGTGACAAAACCATTAAAGGAGTCCCTTTACAGAGACACTCACCTCTCAAAATCATTGCTGCCTGCAACCCCTACAGAAAGCACTCCTCCAACATGATAGAACGTTTGGAGAAAGCCGGACTGGGCTATAGAGTGAAGGCTGGAGACACACAGGACCGGCTTGGGACGGTTCCAATGAGACAGCTGGTTTACAGAGTTCATCCGCTGCCCCCGAGCATGATGCCTCTGGTTTGGGACTTTGGGCAGCTGAGCGACTCCTCAGAACTGTCGTACATCCAGCAGATTGTTCATAAACAAATGATGGAACACGACTTGCCGTCGGAATGCCTCCAGGTTCTTACTGCTGTGTTGGCAGCTTCTCAAAAATACATGCGTTCTCAAGTGGACGAGTGCAGCTTTGTAAGTCTCAGGGATGTTGAGAGGTCGATGAAGGTGTTGGTTTGGTTCTACCAACATGGAGACCACCTCTTTGAAGGTTACACATGGATGGATGAAGTTGAGATGACCTTTAAGTGTTTGGCTCTTGCTATCGGCGTTTGTTATTATCCATCGCTCGAGTTCAGAGACACGTACCTGTCGTTCATCAGTCAGTATTTTCCAGAACCGCTCGACTCTGCCGAAGCTCTGACTGAGGAGATTTCCACCTGCCAAGACCTTTTTTTGAAAAACATTGAGACTCGGGATACAATTGCCAAAAATCTGGCACTGAAGGAAAATGTCTTCTTGATGGTTTTGTGCATAGAGTTAAGGATCCCACTTTTTCTAGTTGGAAAACCGGGGAGCTCGAAATCCCTCGCCAAGACCGTCGTAGCTGCCGCCATGCAGAGGAAGGCTTCTCACTCTGAGCTGTTCAGAAATCTGAAGGAGGTGCACATGGTGTCCTTTCAGTGTAGCCCTCACTCAAGTCCAGAAGGAATCATCGGTACGTTTTGGAACTGCGCTCGATTCCAAAAGGACAAGAACATGGAGGAATATGTATCGGTGGTGGTGCTCGATGAGATCGGACTGGCAGAGGACTCTCCCAAAATGCCACTGAAGACTCTGCACCCACTTTTAGAAGATGGCTGCATTGATAATGACAGTCCAGACCCTCACATGAGGGTGGGCTTTGTTGGAATCTCTAACTGGGCCCTCGACCCCGCAAAGATGAACAGAGGCATTTTCGTTTCCCGGTGGGATCCAAGTGAAAAGGAGTTGGTTGAGACAGCCAAAGGAATCTGCTCTGTGGCATCAGTTTACATCAAAATTAAGCATCTGCTGCCAAAGCTGGCTAAAGGCTTTTTAGACATCTGTAAAGGTGACCCTGAGCAATTCTTCGGACTCAGAGATTATTACAGTTTAGTAAAAATCATTTTTAATGTGACCAAGCGTAAAGGTATGGAACCATGTGAAAGCGACTTATCAGAGGCCATTCTCAGGAACTTCAGCGGGCAAAAGGGCAACTGTGACCCTCTGAGGTTCTTCCAAGACCTGTTTTCAGACACAGATCGAGTCCCCAGGATGAGTACTCTGAAGATGATCAGAGCCAACCTCGACCACAGCAACCAGGAGGAGTGTCGTTATCTTCTCTTGCTAACGACCAACAGTGCGGCTCTCCACATCCTCCAGCAGAGCATCTTCATATCTTCTAGGAGCTACAGCTGTCCTGAAATTGTGTTCGGTTCAGGATTTCCCAAAGACCAAGAGTACGCCCAGATCTGCCGCAACGTGAGCCGCGTGAAGACGTGCATGGAGACGGGTCGGACCGTGATCCTCTTAAACCTTCTGAACCTCTATGAGAGCCTGTACGATGCGCTGAACCAATATTATGTGGTCTTCAGCGGGCAGCGGTACGTTGATTTAGGACTGGGCTCGCACCGAGTCAAGTGCAGAGTTCACGAAAACTTCAGGCTAATTGTAATTGAAGATCAAGAAAAGGTCTACGAAAAGTTCCCCGTTCCGCTGAAGAACCGACTGGAGAAGCACATAGTGGACAGGAGCACAGACCTGGAGCCATGGCAACACCGGGTTCTGGAGAAACTCAAAACCTGGGTGAAGGAATTTTCCCAGACACCCGGGTCATGTTCGCCCGCGGACTTTGGCCCAGCCGATGCCTTCGTTGGCTTTCATGGAGATGCCTGCGCCAGTGCACTCCTGCAAGCTTCAGAATCCAGGACAAAAGAAGATGATCAGAGAGCGGTGGGGGACCATCCCGAGTCTGACCTGATCAGAGAAGGAGACAGTAACGCTGAGGAACCCATGGATGAGAGCGATCATGTAACGTCCAGAGACACTGCTTTAAAGGAAGAGGGAGTGTCTCATGATGACATCAAAGCTACTGTGTCTGAGAGTGATGTTCAGTCTGATCTAGATCATGAAATGCCCTCTGAGAACTCTGATGTAATGCATGTGGATGAGGACACTGAGGGCATCAAGGACACTGAAGGCATTGAGGACATCAAGGACACTGAAGCCAGAGAGAAGGACAGTGAAGAGATGGAGGTGAACCTCAGTGATCACATGACCAACAACGAGCCAAATGAGGTCATTGATGAAGAGGATGAGGTCTTTGAATCTGCTAAGCTCCACCTGCTGAACTGTGCCAGTCCGGACGCCGTGCTCAGACTGAGGTCCTCAGGTCTGAACAAGCAGGAGGTCGACAGACTGCCACGAGTTTACTTCAGTCAGCAGGACCATCATTCTCTTCCTCATTTTATAGACGGCCATCTGAAAAAGAAAGACAGGGAAACGAGGTTTCTGGAGGTCAGGACCTTTACTCTGCGTTTGGTGAAGGTCGTGTGTAGAAGGTTCCTCATGCCGCAGCTTTAATTTGTTTTCTTTCAGGTCACCACGTTCTCCAGCCTGCTTACGAAGGCCGATGAGCCGGACCTGCTCCGGACTTTGGGGTTATCCACTGAGAGGGTTCTTCTGCTGTCTCTGCATCAGTTCGACACCGAGGCCTCGTTCTGCAGCAAGATCAGGTACGGAACAACCACGGTTCTGATACGGTTTCAAACAGCATTCATCTGAAATGATCTGAATGCAGGTGGTAGGACAACAGAACCCTGCCTTTGATTCCCAGAAAGAACAGCCTAGGTCATTTCCGTAAGTTTGCAAGTTCTCCCCATGTCTTTGTGGGTTTTCTGTAGGAGACCAGCTAAAGATGCTGAAGATACCAAACTGTGTGAATGTGAGAAGCTCTGCTGTTCTGTGGTCTCACCTCAGAGGAGAACAGGATCTCTTTGGCTCCTCAGAACAGACTGCTGAAGGTTTGTCTCTCATGTTCTCTTTAGGAACTTCCTGAGGAACATGACTCCGTCTTTGCACATCCTGCTGGTTCAGATGGACATGGAGGAATCCGTCTGTAAGAACGAGCTCATCGCCTCTGCAAAGTAAATCCCTCCATCCCCGAGGTTCCATCTCCATAATCTGATTATAACAGGCCTGTCCCAGAATCAGCATTCTCATTCATCTCAGTAACGTTCAGTGGGTTGGAATCAGAGCAGTTTTTTTATGTTATGTTAGTGATGCCTGCAGTGAGCAGATGCTGGACGTTCCTGTGGAACCACATGGTTCTTTAAGCCTTGATAGAACTGATAAACCACTGAAGACGTTCTGTCTGACTTCAGATTTAATTCACCATCAACCCGTCTGATCTAGAACCTGGAACGTTTCATTAAATCAGGTTGCTCAGGGTCACTGTGATGATGACCCGCGGGACGTTCTCTCAGGGTCGGTGTTAATGTTCTGTCTGTGATCTGTGAATCCTCAGGTACTGCACCATGAACGAGGTGCGAGAGCTGCAGTCTGAAGATCTCAACATCTACGTAGTGTTCATCACCAAGCTCTGCAGGATGTCCGGCGGAAGTAAATACATCGGCTTCCAAGGAGGTCAGTCCGTCTTCTCTTAATGAATTCAATTAGGATTGAGGTGGAGCAGGTTCTACACTGACCTCTTTTGATGTAGGAACCTGGCTCTCGGTTCATATCGATGACCTCAGAGACTCTGATGTCATGAGTCTGGATCTGTCTGTTCTGTGTGGAACGTCCATCAGCAGACTTCTCTCTCAGCCGAGTCCGCACGGTGAGGTGGAACCCAAACATCTGGAACCTTCCTGAATCATTAATGAGACGGTTGATTATTAATGAGATCTAATGGCCCTACACGAGCTGTGACCTCACAGCGTTCTGACCTCTCTGATCTGACGTGGTTCTAGATGCTGCAGGTGAGAACGTTCAGAACCGGAGGTACCTGCACAGTCTGTCTCTGATCAGATCCTGTTCTCAGAAGGCCGTCTCACTCCTCAGAGACCAGGACAAGGTTTCGCGGAGTCTGGTGCGCATGCACGTTCTCCTGGCTCTTCTGGAGGATGATGCAGGTCACAGTGGAGGTCAGTTCTGTTCAGGTTACGGTTCAGATGTTTTAATAGAACCTGCTGAGAGCCTGTCTGTCTGCAGAACGTTTTCAGAACATTCTGCTGAGCCGGCTGGTAGCTGCTCTGATGAAGCAGGAGGAACGTGTTCTGAACTCAGAGGACTGGGTGAACAAAGAGGTGATGAAGCGGGAGGCCCTGCAGGAAGGTGGAACCCTAAGGTATGGAGTCCAGGTGACGTGGTGTTGGTTCCTGCACTGCTGCAGGTTATGAAATCGGTTCTCTGGTTCTCGGGTTCTCTGGTTCTCTGGTTCTTGGGTGAGGAGTAGGTTTTCCTGGAGACCAGCTGGATGAGTATCTGTAATTGGAGAAACTCTTGTGTGAAACAATTGTGTGATCAATAAATATAGTTTCCCTCAATCCCGCCCATCTGGTACCAACAACACGAAGCATGAACATGAAGCTGCCCCCAGCAGGACGGTCCTCACAGTTTCAGAGCAGGGTGGGGGAGGCTCACACTTCACTCTTGGTGTTCTTTTGTTTTTATAAAGACACACGTTGTGGCGCCACCTGCAGGCAGTTCTGACTCCACTCCTGGCTCAGATCTTGGAGGTGCTGGATCGAGACTCCAACCTGGACCTTCTGTACAGTGCGGGGCTCAGTGAGGGACTCATTCAGTTCTGGTTGGACATCTTTGAGGATCTACATATTCTGGACCTGACTGTGTCCCCGCCCTCAAAGTAAGAGTTTATAAACCAATCAGAATATCCATCACACGAGAACCTGACAGTGACCTCTGCTGGGGGTGTAATAGCATTTACACTGATGTTCTGTAGTGCTGCGGAACAAGAACGCGAGGTCCGGTGCAGCCTGCTGGTGGGAGGAGAAGCTCGTCCATGCAGCGCTCCATTCAGCTGGAACATCAAACAGTTCAGCTACAACCTGTGGGCGGAGTCTCAGTATGTCCAAGGTGAAGAACCTCCAGAGACCTCAGTGATTACACAAGTTCCGGGTTCAGTGGTTTGAGAACTGAAGTGTGTGTGTGTGTGTGTGTGTGT
>JAFMOD010000036.1:246431-264519 GCA_019802435.1 Corydoras maculifer
CTCTCTGATCCTCTCTGATCCTCTCTGAACCTCAGGTGTTCCGTGGTGCGGTGCTTGGTTGCGTGACGGTTCTGCAGCAGGACCTCGGGGTGTCTCCTGATCTGTCTCCATCTTGGATCATGGCAGCGTCTCAACTCTACGGCCCTCGTTTGGACACCCTGTCCCTCACACTGCAGCTCCAGCCTCATTTGGTTCCTCTGATCCTCCAACAGCTGGCTCACCAAAGCCAACCAGACATGGTACGAGGTTCCTCCAGGAGAAACTAATTCCTTCATGTTCATGAACTCTGTGACTCGGTTCTGATTGACCTTCAGTTTAAAGACCTTCTGATCTCCACAGCTGGAAGACATTCTGGCGGTTGGGATGTGTGTGGAGCAAACTAAGCTGCAGCCCCTGACCTCGGTTCCTGACTGTTCCTCCTTCCTGAGCAGAGTGGAGCTGCTGCAGCCCTGCCTGCAGAGAGCCTTCAGCCAAAACTACAGCGCCCTCTGCAGTCCGGGGTGTCTCCAACATCTGGACGCTATAAAGTAAAGTTCCTGAACAGAATCGTGGTTCCTCCTCGGTCTGCGTGTTCTCACTGACGGCGTGTCTGTGCTCTTCAGGTTGGTATGGCAGGGCGTGTTGGTGGTGGCGGCCTTCATCGAGCAGGTGGTGGTGAAGGTGGATTCACGTGATGACAGCCAGGTGGCGCTGATGCTGAAGCACTGCTGCACGCTTCAGAAGGTGAACCTCAGAACACCATGCTGTCACAGTACCCTCCACCTGAGCTGCTGGAACGCTGAGGGAACCCGTGCAGTTCTCCTCTGTGAACCCTGCTACAGGAGCGGGCCTTCCCCAAAACCTGATCACCACTGCTCTCCACAGCAGCACCGTGTGGGTTCCACGGTTCCACGTCTGCTCTCATTTCACAAAGGCTCTTTTTTGTCATGAATCTGAGCCCCGTGGTCTTGATCCTATCCCTGCATGTTATGACATCACCATGACAGAAGACGCTACTTCAGAGTGTGGTGGTTGTTACTGCTGATGGTCTTTTCTCATCTAACTCTTTTTTTTTATTTACATGGTTCTCGTCGTCTTCTCTCCGTCTTCTCACCCGGAACACTCTGTCAGGTGATGGAGGAACATCCCGACCTGCAGAGCAGACCCTCTCTCGAGCGGCTCATCCGTGTCCTGAACGAGTATCATGATGAGTCCATCAGCAGAGAGCTGAGGTGAGGACACCACAGTAACCCAGAGAGAACCTGGAGAACATTTCATTTCAGCAACGTGGATGTTCATATGGACATGTTCTACATCACCCTGTCTCTCTCCCAGGTTCGGGGTGAAGTGTGCCGTGTGTTTGGAGGACCTGTTTGCTCCGTGCAGTCTGCCCTGTGCTCATGTGTTCTGCATGTCCTGCATGGTGAGATGTTTGCAGGACCAGGAACATGGAGGACGATGTCCTAAGTGCAGGGCGGAGCTTCCAGATGGTTACCAGCCTGCCGTGTCTCCGCATGTGGAGTGAGTCCATCACAGTTATTACAGTCCCCACAAGTGACTGAAGTCTGCCCCCCCACACACACTCACACACACACACACACACACACACACACACACACACACACACACACTCAGACACACTTAAAAATACAGTATAACGAAGTTAAATGTTCTCTTTATTACAAAGTTTACAAACCTCATTGTTCAGGTTATTTACATTATGTAAATTAATTCTGAGTGTGTGTGTGTGTGTGTGTGTGTGTGTGTGTGTGTGTGTGTGTGTGTGTGTGTGTGTGTGTGTGTGTGTGTGTATAGATCGTCTCTAAAGCAGTACTGGAATGTTCGTATGTGCTGTAACTCCTTCTTTCTGGAGGTGGTCTCTCGGTTCTGTCTCTCAGAGGGACGGCGCCCCCAGCAGGACACAGTGGAACTGCTCTTCTCTATGCTGATCTCAGCACAGGGTGAGTGATTACTGACTCCTCATTAACCCTTCATTAAACTCATTTAACTGAGTCAGCAGATTGGATTTAATGGATCCAGAACAGAACCACAATCATCCAATCAGATTAAAGAGGACAGATCTGATCATCAGAAGACATCAGGGTTCCTCGTACGTTCATATGATCTGGAACGTTATATCAGTCGGGATTGAGATAACAAAACGTCATTATTGATGATTAGACCCTGGGTTCTGGTTCTGATGGTTCTGAATCTCCTCTGTGGAAAAACAACCGAGACATCAGATTCACTGTAAAGTCTACAGTCACTGTTATATAACTCTGTGTGTGTGTGTGTGTGTGTGTGTGTGTGTGTGTGTGTGTGTGTGTAAGGAGGTGTATATAAGACACGAGAACTCACACCGTTCCTGGAGTGTGTTGATCAGAGTCCTGTGGTACGATCTGTTCTACCCAAATTACTACTGCAGAACAGGTACACACACACACACACACACACACACACACACACACTCACTTACACACACACACACACACACACACACATACACGTTTATATAAAATGTCTCCGTTGTTTTTAGTCTGGTTCTGTTGGACGTTGATGTTGTGATGCTGGAACGTGGACCCTGTGTGTGTGTGTGTGTGTGTGTGTGTGTGTGTGTGTGTGTGTGTGTGTGTGTGTGTGTGTGTGTTGTTGAAGTTTTGATCAGGTGAAAGTCCATATTCAGATGTACCTGCAGAACCTGGAGACCCACCTGAGGTTTGATAAAACAGAACTGTACAGACTCTTCATCAACTGCTTCCAGGTCTGAACCTTATTCAGAGAACCTTTAAAGACCTGGCAGGGTGCATGGACCCTCCTGCAGTCAGTGACACGCCCCTTTTTCATTGTCAGGACTCTCTGCTCTGTGTGAGTATGAGTGAGAACATGGAGCAGCATCAGCAGGAGAACACCAGGTTCCTCAGTCGCCTGGCTCGCAGGCAGATGCCGTCCCGGCGGGACCACCCTGCGGAGTTCCTGCTCTCGGTGGCCCGTCTCAGGACATGTTTGGACACCGCGGCGTGCATGCTGTCCAGGGGCGTGGGTCAGAGGAACGGTGAGATGCTCCTCATCCTCAGAACCTTAGAAATCAGGGTTTATGTATGACCTTTGAACTGTAGTGGAGCTCATGCAGCAGGGCTGTTGGTTCATAGTTCCTCATTAGGTTCTGTGTTTCAGGACTTTGTTCTGAGTGGGAGGAGACGTTCTTGGAGCAGGTGAAGGCCGTGTGTGAGTACAGTGGGAACGACTGGTACAGAGTTTACCTCCTTAGAACCCTCAACAAACAGGCCGGAACCGACTGCGTACGGGCCGTGATGAACAGTTCCTCCTATGAGTGGGTCTTCCCCAAAGAACTCCTGAGACAGCTGGTGAGTCCCCCCCTCCCAAGTCATGACCCCAAAACCACATCCACCATTCAAAACTCTCTTATTTATCTCACTTATCTCGTTTATCTCATGAATCTCGGTTATCTCAGTTATCTCGGTTATCTTATTTATCTCAGTTATCTCAGTTATCTCGCTTATCTCAGTTATTTCAGTTATCTCGGTTATCTCAGTTATCTTGTTTATCTCATTTATCTCATTTATCTCGGTTATCTCGGTTATCTCATTTATCTCGGTTATCTCATTTATTTCAGTTATCTCGGTTATCTCGGTTATCTTGTTTATCTTATTTATCTCATTTATCTCATTTATTTCAGTTATCTCATTTATTTCAGTTATCTCGTTTATCTCGGTTATCTCATTTATCTCGGTTATCTCAGTTATTTTGGTTATCTCATTTATCTCATTTATCTCGGTTATCTCGGTTACTGACCCTGAGGTGCGGTTGGGATACATGTTGAGTCTTTAAAGGTGAGCTTTAAACTCGCAGTGAGGTTCCCTGAGGCGTGCTGTGGTTCTGTTTCCGTAGCGCTTGGTTCCTGTGGAGGTGGACAGGTTCCTGTGCTGTGGACCGATGTACCGGAGCTTCAGAAACGCGGTGGGTCAGGTTCTGATCGAGTCCAACAGGACCGCTCTCACAGCTGCTCTGCAGGTCGGTCTGGATCACCACATCTCGGACACCCCTACATCTCAGATAGTGATGATGTCATCATCCATTTTGTGATGTCATAATGTTTCATCATGAACGGTGGGTTGTGTTTTAGGACCCAGCCGTCCCCGCCTCAGTGAAGGGTGTGTTTCTGGTTCTGGCTCTGTTCAGACTGGTCACCTGCCGCAGGGCCACACCCGGTCCGGTTCTGCATCCTGGAGATCAGGTGAATGAAGAACACCCTGATGCGTTAAGGTTCTAGAGTGTGAGTCTGTAACTCGGTCCCTGTGTTAGTTCTTCAGAACAGGAGAACTCAGATGTTCTGCTCTGTCTTTCTTCAGGAGCTTGATATCCTCAAGAGAGCAGTGAGAGAGAGCACAGCAGGGTTCCAAAGAGATCTGTGTTCCAGCCTGTTATCCGGTCCAGGGGAGACTCTCACGTCTCACCTCCACGTAGGTGCAGGAGAACCTCCCGGTCAGCGGCTGTACGTGGAGCTCCTGCTGCACGCTGTGGCTGTGGTCCACGGTGGGAACCCCCTGCTCTCCCCGCTCCAGCTCATAGCCACCCGGCCGCAGAACATGACGGAAGCGTTCCTACCCACGATGCCGGACGACCACAGCAGTGAGGTCACGCAGTGGCTGACGGAACCACGCCTGAAGATGTACCGTAAGTTGAATCCAGATGTTTCACTGAGCTTCTGTTCAGAACACAGCTGTGACGTTCTGCTTTTGATTCGTTCAGGATGCAGGAACGGTCATGTGGTCATGGTTGGAGAGGTGAGCTCAACTCCAGAACCTCATCAAAAGGTTTTTCACTGATGAGTTTGATGTGGGATCCGGTCTGACGTCACAGGAGAATCGAGTCATTTAGCAAACGACTCCCTGATCTGTTCATTTAAACGTCATTAATGATTCATTTAATTTATTGTGAATGATTGATTGTTTATCTTTCAAAAACATCATCCAGTCGTTAATTCATTGATTAATTATGTAAATGAGTTTATGGTTTGGATGAGTCGCTCTGATTCAGATTCGTTTGTGGTTCTTCTCCGTTCTCATTAGTGTGGAAGACCAGTGGTTCAAGCAAAGTGTGCCACGTGTGGAGAACCGATAGGTGGTACGAACCACGTCCCTGTAACGGGCTTTACTCCAGTCCAGGGTAGAGTGACGGATCAGACCCGAGCCGGACATATCCTGGACCGCGCCGAGCGAAGGTCCGAGGCCCCGAACCGAAACCTGTCCATGGCGGAGTCGTGTGTTCTGCGTCTCCTGCTTCATCTGTGCATGCTGCATGGCTGTGCTGTCCACCAGCAGGTGCACACTGTCTCACCTCACAGTGCCGGGTCACGTGGGTTCTGCAGGAACCTTACAGTTCTGAATATGAAGCTCTGTGGAGATCAGGGAGTTAGTACTGTATGAGCCTTGTGTCCATGCTTACCCATCATCACGTAGGTCCAACCCTCCATGCAGCTCCATCCACGTTCCACAGTGTTCCACATTCAGAGCTGCTTTACTTCAACAGAACGTGGTGTGATGGCGCTGAAGGTTCCGTGTTCCTCTGTGCAGGGCGTGAGGAACCTGATCGACCCTCCGGTTCAGGATGTTCAGGGGTTTCTCTTCAGCCACATCCAAAAAGATCTGGAGTCTCTGGGAAGAACCCTGAACCTGAATCAGGACGACGCTGCCATCACGGTTCACCTGATCCTGAATGAGTCAGCGGCGCTCCCTGCAGGTCCAGCAGTGTAACTACACCACAGGTTCCAACCTTAATTCAGAGGAATCTTATAACTAAAGGGAACCGTTCTTCTGTTGGGTACAGGGGGGCTCCACCGGGGGGGCGAGCGGTGGACGTCCCGAGCAGATCGAGAGCGTTGGGAGAGGACGGTCTGTCAGTCCATCATCAGTCCTGTCCTCAGGGTAAGGTCCATCTCTCTGTCTGTCTGCTCTGTTCTCGTGGTTCCACTGGGTTTCTGATCCTGGTTGTTTCTGGTTTGTGATCAGATGCTGAGTCAGCGTCTGAACGAGGCTCAGGATCAGATTTCATCAGATGATCAGTTATCCAGCAGCCTTCTGATGAAGGTGTTGAGGGGACAGCCCCCCTGCCCCCCCATGATACTCCCATCTGACTGCCCCACTCATCACGTGGCCGTCTGGACTCCAGCAGGACGTCTGACTGTAGAACATCTCCAGCAGATTATAATCCCACAGCAGAACCAAGCTCCTCTGCTCACACTGTTCCTCCAGAAGGTCCGTCTGACTCCTTCAGCCCGATAACAGAGGAACACCAGAGAACACAGCTGTGTGTGTGTGTGTGTGTGTGTGTGTGTGTGTGTGTGTGTGTGTGTGTGTGCAGGTGCAGTATGTCAGACAGCTGGTCTACCTGCCGGACCTCGTGGTCCTGATGTCAGATCTCATGCTGGTTCATGCCGACTCATTAGAACCTTCAGACAGAACCATCTCTTCGGTGCTGCGCAGCATCTCATCAGGTACAAACCACCATCAGGTTCTAATGCTCTTCTACACCGAGTTCTTAATGAGGTTCTGAAGGATCTGTGTTTTTATGGAACAGTCTCCTTCATTAGAACTCAGAGCGTGACCCTGTGTCTGTTCTGATCCGTTAATTCAGGTTCTCAGAGGAACTCACTGACGCAGAGACTCCAGAACTTCTTCAGGGTCTGGAACCATCTACGAATGGAACTCGCTAACGACGGTGAGGACTCAGGATGTGATGTCATAATTCAATCACTGTCACTGCTCGTCCTCCTCCCACCATCCGAACATCTACTGATGAACCTGTGTGTGTGTGTGTGTGTGTAGACTCTCTTGGTTTGGATCAGAAGCTGTATGAAAAGGACATAAGCATGGAAAGTTGTGTTGAGTATCTGTCTCTGAGCCGTCACGGTCCGGGTTCCTGTCTCCATGTCCTCATCAGCGTCCTGTCTGAGACCCATAACAGCCTGGTGCGAGAGGCCCGCAAGCTCACTCACCAGGGAGACAGGTGTGTGTGTGAGTGTGTGAGTGTGTGTGTGTGTGTGTTTATATAGGTCCGTTCTCTTTATGTTGTTTATATTTCTCCTCTGCAATGACTACACTGTGAACGTGTGTGTGTGTGTGTGTACTCTGCAGTGACTACACTGTGAATGTGGGAACACTTTCTGAGAACCAACTGGTTCTGTGTCACCCGGAGAAGGAGCTGCTCCCCCTGGTGTTGTCGCACTGCCACTACACTCTGAAAAGTGGCCAGCAGACGGTCAGCAGCTTGGACCTGCCCGCCGCAGAGAGAGAGCTGTACAGACGCGTCCTGTCCGGGAAGCCTCGCATCCTGCTGGTCAGTAAAATCCTCAGAGATCCACAGAAAGTTCAAAAAACACTTTAAACTCAGTTTAACTTTAGTCTCCAGTTCAGAACCTCAGATTTACATCACCAGCAAAGAAAGACTGGAACAAAGACCGGTGCTTGTAGATGTGGTGTAGTTTACAGGTCTGACCACTAGAGGGAGACCACGGCGCTCTTTGTACCTCCACGTCAGGCCAAGAGGCATTGCAGCCATCAGAACTGATTTAACTGATAATTATGTTTAATTATGATGATAATTATGATTTATAATAATAATTCATTCATATTTAATCTTAGATTTCAGGACAATAAGAATGTTAAAGGTCACTGAGTGTCTCTGAGGGTCTGATTTCTGTCTGATTACAGAACACAGAGAGCTTTCTGAAGAGACAGCAGCACGATTTCTCAGACGTCCTGAAGGATGTGAGGATGAAGATACCTCAGGTCACGCCCACCTCCTTCCATCACTCATTACTGTGCATTCAGTCTGATCCGACCCGACCCGACCCGACCCGAACCGATCCGATCCAATCTGACCCGACCCAACCCTGCAGAGCAGACACATCTAAACACACATGCAGTTCATAAAAGAAGGTTGAAATCTAAATGGCCACTTTATTAGAGACAGTGAGCCTCCATCAGCCGGTGGCTGCAGTGAAATGCAGGGTTCGGGGTTTTAAAAGTGTTCTGTGGAGCAGCAGGGCCGGGGGGGTGTCATGAGGCTGAGACAGATGTTTTGGGATCAGATGTTTCCCTTCAAAGTTGTTGGGAGGTGATGATGTAATAAGCCCTGAGTGTGAGGTCCTCAGTGTGAATGTTGTGCCATCAGGAGGCGCTGAAGGCTTCGGTCTGCAGCTCCATCAGAACGGCGCTGCGCTCCTTCAGCGACGTGTGTGACGCCGTGGACGCTCTGGAGATTGCTCTGAGGTTTCTGGGTAAATCTGGAGGAGATCCGGCGTCTCCTCTGCTGTCCTTCCTGCAGAACTCTCTGAGGATGGGGCGCCGACTCTCCGGCAACGTGGCCAAGGTGAGGGGACCGTGAGCCGGAGCGGAACCCCGACCGAACCCGAGCGCCGCGGCTCGCCGTGCTCACACGCAGGACATGTGACCTGTCCGATCTGGAACCTGAACGCTTCCTGTTTGTCTCTGTGTGAAGGCCTTCGCAGACCGTACGTTGAATCAGTGCTCGGCCACCTGGCAGCTGCTCACCTGCTGGAGGACGGAACTGAAGCTGCGGAGAGGACAGGTGAGCTCCTCCACACATCAGTCAACATCCCATAATACCATCAAACGGTCCTATACGTCTCCATGAGATGAAGTGTGCTGTTTACAGCTTCTCATTCATATTAAAGTTCCTCTATTTGGTGCATGAGGGCCTTCTCCAAACTGTTCTTTTCTCTGATTGGTCGGTTGCCTTTAGGACCCTTTGCCGAAGCTTTGTGAAGAGTTTAAGGAGGAGCTGAGCGCCCATGACAGGAAGGAGGTGAAGGACTTTCTGGACGTGACGGATGTGGAACTCTTTACTTTGGAGCTTCATGAGGTTCTGCTTCTAAAAACAGCTGGAGATCCTCAGGACAGGTTCTCCTCTCACTGGGAGTAAGTCCTCATCTCTCTCTCAGACAGGTCTCAGTGGAGATTAGATTTAAATGTTTTAATGTTCATTGAACACCTGACCTCCGTTATATCTCTATTCTGATTGGCTGATTGTGTATCAGGAGTAATCAGTAGTGATGTTCTCTGAACTCGGCGGTGAGAGAGTGGAGTTGGAGGGATGGTTCTGCAGATGGAGGTGAAGCTGCTGTAGGAACTCGTTCAGATGTTGAACAGAACTCTGCACACTTCTCTTCCATCACAGACAGACAGAGTTCCTTAGCATGCGTCCCCCCTGGGGACCGGGGCTTTTTGTTTGGTACACAGGGCCACACTTTGACCCCTGCAGGCTGCCATCTGTCAGTGGGACGGCGCAGAGCCTCGGCCGGTCAGAGGGACGGAGCGTGTGCCGTGAACAATACATCACAATGCTAACTGTTGCTCCTTCCCCCATTCCTCCACCTCCTGTCCTCCTCCTTTTCACAGCATCAGAAACACTCTGGAAATCTATCTGGAGGACAAAGGTTCTCCTGGCTTGCCTGGACTGGACACTCTGTCAGAGGAGATCACTCTGAGCAAGGCTGTGGGGGTCTGGAAGCTTGCTGTAGGCTTTAAGAGATGAAGAGCTTCAGAACGGATTCCTGTTTCTTCTTCTTGCACTGATTTACTTTCTGCGCGGAGTCACAGAGTCTGCATCAGAACTCCGATGTTTCACATTCAGAACAGTAATGATACTGAGTTTGATGATGTCATAATCATAACTGAAGATGTTTCTCTAAACAAGCAGACATCAATATTCAGTCCATATTCTTCTTCATTCCACTTTACATTCCGTCTGTCTGACCGTCTGTCTGACCGTCTGTCTGGCCGTCTGTCTGACCGTCTGTCTGACCGTCTGTCTGGCCGTCTGTCTGACCGTCGCTTCAGGTTAAATCTCAGCTGTTTATTTTAAAGTTGTAAGTTTGCTGTTAAGCAGATTAATTATGTAGAACTCATTAGTATATGAACAGTTTCTGTAACATCTGATCTTCCTGCTGATGTCATTGTGAACGTTCTGGTTCTTTATAAACAGAATTATGAATTAAACTCATGAACGCTCCTTCATTTCTTTTCTTCTGTTCTGATGCTGAATGGGTGAATGAGCTGGAGACGTCTGACCGCTCTGTGTCAACAGTGCAGATCAGTGGAGGAGACTTGATTTAAAGGATTTAGTTATGAGATCTCTGAATACCTCAGAATTCCAACAAAATTTGGACTAAGTCCTGATTCCAACCTCGTGAGGACAGTTTGGGGAAGGTCCTTTGCAGGTCTCAGATGACTGGGTTCTATAAAGTCATGGTTTGGTGAGTTTGCTGTGAAGGAAACTCAACTCCAACTCCATTCAATACGTTTGGGATGAATTAGAACTGAGATTGTGATCCAGGTCCTCTCATCCAACACCAGTGTGACGTCACAGACGATCTTCTGCATCAATCTGGAAATGTCCCTCTACCTTTATACAATTCACCTTTATTCTTTAACATCAGAGTTCACTGTTCATCACTGAATTGTAAATCATATCTGTAGTTACACAGATCCACATTTTCAGTGAAACGTCATTAATATTACGTTAAATCATTTGATTTTATAATAAAATAATATATAATAATAGGAACTGTTCAAATCATCACTTTCACCTCAGTGTGTTTGAGTTTATATAAAGATCGTAATGTGCTCAGTCCGATCTCTCTGTATCTGATTTGAAGTTTTAATCGTTTATTGGAGTTTTTAATGTTTAAAGTTTCATTAGTTTTAAATGTTATTTAAAAACTTTTAGCTCAACTCAACACGGTGTCTCCCAGCCCTCAAATCAAACCGCCAATCAAATCGCGAAGACGAGCCGAGTGTTCGGGCAGCAACCAATCAAACTGTCAAATAGGCGGGCTTTATTGTTTTCGCTCGCGCGAGTCATAGATGCTCCTTTGTGATTGGTTGAGGCTGAATGGACATGCTTGTTGCTAAGTGATGTTACGCTGTGTGTCTGTTTGGACATTAAACGCGTTAGAACTCTGAACTGAGAGGAACCAGAGCGAGGGTCAGAACAGTTCCTGAACTGAGAGGAACCAGAGCGAGGGTCAGAACAGTTCCTAAACTGAGCCCCCCCCCCCCCCCCCCCCCCCCCCCCCCCCCCCCCCCCCCCCCCCCCCCCCCCCCCCCCCCCCCCCCCCCCCCCCCCCCCCCCCCCCCCCCCCCCCCCTGAGGGTCAGCGCGGGCTGGAGAACCGTTCCTGAACTGATCTGAGGTACTTTCGGTAGGTGCAGTAACAGTCATGACGTTAAACCCGTTATAAAGATGAAAGTCTCTGAGGTAATATAACGACGTCGTTCATTTTAAAGTGTTATTTGTATTTTTAACAATTAAGTTTTTTTAAAGAAAGAAAACCAACGTCGTGGGCTGCGTTCCAAATGACCGTTACTCACTACCTTTATAAACTACAGATGATTAAAAATCACGGCTGTCGCACCCTACCTAGTGCACTCCGTCCAGCCGCAGTGTGAGATGCCTAACGGCTCGCATTTATTTATTCTTTTGATATCTGATATAAAAATAATATTCAGGTTTTAAAATCTCGAGTAAAGTCGGTGTAAAAATTGAAATGAAATATGTTAAAATGAATAAAATAATTAAATAAATGAAAATACAGGTGTATTTTGGTGTTTGTCTGAACCCTGAACAATACTGCACAGATTTTTATAAAGTGTCACTGTGCAGTTAAATAAATGAAATCGATGTCTTGTGGTTGTTTTAAACACTTATTTTGTGTTTTGATGGATCTGTCTGTGAGTGACTTCTGATGTTTTGATTATGGATCTGTCCTGGTTCCTCAGGCCGAGGGGACGATGCACACCACCCGCACCCCCACGCCCGTGCACTCCGGACCGGCCGGCGAGCTTCCCGATCTGAGCCTGAGCGGTTCCCAGCTGTTAATGGGCCGCAGGCCGAGCAGCGCCTCATCAGGAAAACAATTCTGTCGCTCCATATCTGTGTCTGTCACCAGCGAGGGGCGGAGCAAACGCAACACACAGGTGGGAACACCTGTACCTGACTGTCTGTACGAAAATATGTTTACACAACTTTCTGTTTATCTCTCTGTAAATTTCTGATCATTTGTGTGTGTGTGTGTGTGTGTGTGTGTGTGGGTGTGGGTGGCTGGGTGTGTCATTGTTTTCTGAACTGTATGAAATGTCCTATTGATTATTTTGAATAATGGAGGGTTCCTTGTCGGTTGGCAGATTGATTCAGGATTTGGAAGTTCCTGCGTCATTAAGAACCTGCGCCGATCCAACAGCACCACCCAGGTGAACCATCAGGATGCTGGCAGCCTCAGGTACTGAACCTCACTCCTGTGTGTGTGTGTTTGTGTGTGTGTGTGTGTTATACATTGTTGTAAGTGTTCTTATCTGTGTGTTAACTAAAGCAGAATTAGTTCCTAGTTCCTGTATGAGTTTTTTAACACCACATGGTTCTCTAGGGGTCTAAGAGTTGGAACATGTCCTGGCGTGTGGTGGCTCAGCAGTTTAATGTGTGTGATGCAAACCATCAGCATTGTTATGCTCGAGTAATGACTCTGTGGGTGTGGGGGGGTTGAGGTGTGTGTGTGTGGGGGGGTTCTGCAGAGGGGGGTGAGGGCTTTGCTCTCGAGTGAATAAGCAGCAGTAACAGCTTGGATTTGGGGGCGTAACATGTTTTGTGAGAGACAATGTCCATTGTGATCTGACGGCCGCTCTATGTTCTGAATGAAGTGGGGGGTCGTGGGGGGGGCATGGAGGCTCTGGTTTCTGTGGGAGGAGGCTTCAGTGAGGGAGAAGTGTGTGTGCACACTAGGACTTCATTGTCCTGCAGCTGCTGTCGTGCCTCCCCCCCCCACACACACACACACACATCATCTGCCACCTCCTGCACCCTCATGATGTCGTGATGGAATGTGTGTATAATGTGCTGTTGAGGCAGCTGGTGAACCCCCCCCTTCCTTTTGGAGCAGCTCAGGTCAAATCTGCGGCTGACATCTGCCTGCTTTTGGGAGGTCATCTGTGAGCAGTCTGAGGAGGTGCTCGTGTGGGAGGTGGACTGTCAGATGATGATGATGATGATGATGTTCTGTCTTTCAGTGAGAACCTTACGGGGGACTTCACCGCTCTGTTTGGCAGCAGCTCAGATGGACGTCGGAAACTCGGCGCTCTCTCTAAAACCTCCACAGACCACAAAACCTGGAACATCCTGGTACTTTACTTTTGGTTCTTTATGTTCTGGACTCTGATGACCATCAGATCTGTGATTCTTTAATAACAGTGAAGTGAAACTGTTTGTAGTTCCTGAAGGTTCCTGAAGGTTCCTTCTTGTTGTTCTTGTTTAAGGATGAGCAGCCGCGAGTGTTCCCCCCACCCACCGGCTCTCGCAGCACCTGCAGCAGTGATTCACCCACTGGCCTGAAGAAAAGGGGTTCCACCAGCTCCCTGTCTGACAACTTCACCGCTAATAACAGGTGACTGGAACCACAGGGAGCAGTGAACAAGTCCTCTGTGTCTCCTGTAATCCTTTATCCCCTTACACTTCTATAGAGGATATAATTTATGAATATTTAATAGATTTTTTGAGATGTTCTTTTAAATGTGGGGTCTGAGGAGAAAAGGAACCTGTAAGTGATGTCCCTCAGTGTTGATTGGTCCACACCACAGAGACCCTCCCCCCCCAGCCTCACCAAACTCCCAGAGAAACATCTTTATTATTTCATCATCAACCTGACGGAACAGAACCAAATTGAAATCACCTGCTGGTGAAAGCCATACACACTGAGGAGGAACTGCAGGATCAGCATTCCACTTATTATGTCTCAGTTACTCATAAATCATAAAGCTAACATGTGATTGGACGTTTCACATCACTGCCATACCGAATTGAAGTTCTTTGACCAAAGGGGGGGGGGGGGCAGTGCATTAGAACATGTTTGAACTTTTATATTATATTAAAAGTTCTAGAACTTTATATTATATTTTCTAGCTGTATCCATAGTTACAGATCTGAACTTACCAATCAGAGACACTCCTGATGTTCTGTGGTGTGTTTATAACATTCTCCTCATTTCCCTCCTGTTTTTTGAATGGTTCCCATTAAAGTGTCTGGTGTGTGTGTGTGTGTGTGTGTGTGTGTGTGTGTGTGTAAACCTTTATTGCAGGAGCAATAAGGGAGCTGTAGGGAACTCTGTTACCACCATGCTGCACAACAACCACTCTGATAAACCTCTGACCCCAAAGAGCTCCAACCAGAAACCCTGCTTCAAGTAGGAACTGCAGACAGTTCCAGCAGGAACCCTGTGGACATCGGGGCCTTCGTCTGACCCGCTTGCTTCTCTCTGTTTGTGTTAGTAACCTGATCAAAGCCACAGTGAACGATGAAGGCCCTCAGGACAGCAGCTCCCTCAGCAAGTCTCAGAAAAACTTCTCTGCATCTTCAGGATCCAACAAGAAGCTGTTCAGCCCACACAGCCCCCACACAGCACCCCGGAGGGGGGTGACCGAGGAGGAGGCAGAGAGGTTAGCACGGGTCCACCTTCACGGTCATCACTAACATCAGAACAGATGTGACATTATATTAACAGAACACTATTATGACATCACCGTGCACTGGTGTGTGTGTGTGTGTGTGTGTGTGTGTGTGTGTGTGGTGATGATACGAGGAGCTCACTGCAGTCTGTATGCATCATTAACAGGTTCGTGCAGCAGGTCAGTCACGCCGCCGTGATCATACAGCGCTGGTATAGACGTCACGTCAGCCGGAGGGGCGACGACGCTGCCCTCACCCACCACCCGTCCAAAAAGGTAACGGTACGAGGGAGATTTACCATCTCTGTGGTTCTTAAACTGTCCAGCTAAAGTACCACTCTGTTTTTCATCACAGAACGACATACGACACATCACTCAGGAGTGAGTCTATATTAAATGAATGAGGTGTTAGAGGGCGTGGCATTATGAGTAAATCACCGGTGTTGTTGGGTGTGTAGTGGAGTACACTTACACATATGTCCCATGTTTTAATTACAATAATACACAACCCACAGTGCCTTATTGTTTTACTTACAGTTACAAACACACGATAATAAAGAACAAGGTTTGATTCAGAAAAATCGTTAATGAACTTCACCATAGTGACGCAGACAAGCATTAAATGCATGCTGATCTTGTCCAGTTTCTCTAACAATCAAATACTGCCATCTGATGGCCAAATTACAGAATGCAGAGTATAAAATACAATAATAATGTATTATATATCCATCTCATTATCTGCATACCACTAGTGGAACATGTACCAGAGTTTGAGAACCACTGCTCTCATTTAATATCAGTGAACATGTGAGTACTGCTTCGTCATCATCATCATCATCATCATCACAGCCAATCACAGCACAGTTTCATCAGCAGGACGAGGATCCGCCGCAGCAGCAGATCTTCGATGAGAAGAGCGTAAAGTCACAGAGGAGGAAGGAGGACGACAGGAGGCGCATTCGAGAGGAGAAGGCTCGACTGGCCCGACTCACTGCCATCCAGGTACCACTCCATCTGATCCCCAATGAGGACCTTTGATCTTCAAGATCAATAAAAAAGAAATTAAGAGAGAGATTCTAGATTCAGAGTTCATCGCATTGTTCTAGATTCAAACTGTTCTAAAATTACAACCTAATACACTGATTATTAAAAATCCTAACATCAACTTAATTACACTACTGTGTGTGTGTGTGTGTGTGTGTGTGTGTGTGTGTGTGTGTGTGTGTGTGTGAGTGTGATAGGAGCTCCATCAGAAGCGAGCTCAGCAGGCTGCAGAAGTGAAGCAGACAGCAGAGGGCGCTGTGGATGCTCTGAAGCGAGCTGGTAAAGTGGGCTGTAGGAAGCTTGCCCACAGTTTACCCACGTCCCCCACCACCGCCAAAGCCAAGAACATCGGTACCTGACCGTCATACTCTATTCTCAGTTCTTTAGAGATGATCTGAGCACAGGGAGTCCTCAGAGGTCATAAAGATGTGCTTCTGCTTCTGCACAGAGTCCGGGGTGAAGGTGTTCTGTGAGTTTGAGGACCTCGGTGCAGCATCACCTGCAGCATCAGCACCAGCAGGCTCTCACTGCACACCGGTAACTCAGGCCTTCAGCATTACAGCTCCGTATGAACACTCATCCAACTGCGTTCTCTTTAATGACCCTGAGGTTAAATCATAAGCTGATCCTGGGTCTCAGCTGGGTCACACCAGGTCACCTCATTGCTGATTCATACAAAGGGGGACCTGCAGAATGAATAAGGATGAATGTAACTCCTGAATGTCCTGGCTCCAGAATGTCCTCTGTCTAATCAGATGTGAGCTTCTGATGGAGCTGCTGCCTCCTGGAGGAGGAGGAACAGGACAGATCCATCTCGTTTGCAGTTAAACGTCCGTGTGTCTGTGTGTCTGTCAGAATGCTCGCCTCATCACACACACGTTTGATTTTAGTTTTATGTTTTAACTCTGTAATTAATCAAGCTTTAATTAAATCAACTGCTCTCTTAATGTTCATGTTGTAGAGATGTTCTTACAGTCCCCTCCTCATATCCTGACATCTCACCTCCCTTGTAGGAGATCCTGCAGAGGTCAGTAAGTGTGGACGACCAACAGCAGGGGGTGCCATCGAGCAGAGCTCAGTCCAAAACCACTCTTAATGACCTGCTGGACTCCCTCAAGCTCCTCGAGGAGGAACCATCGAAACTGTCTGAATCCAGGAACTCCAGAAAAGAGAAATACTCCTGGATTGATGAGGTGGGTCAGACGGAGGTCATTCTGTAGGACACCCGTGACTTCACCCTGATGCACAGTCTTCCAAAAAAATATATTATTATTGAAATATAAAGAGCAATCTGAATTCTGCAGTTTAGCCGTTGATCTGAATCAGACTGACCCCGGTTACTGACCTCAGATGTTCATTAAGACGATGAAGACGAGGCGTCCTGCACCGTGGTTCTGTCTCAGCGTTTCTCTGGTTCTTCTCCAGGACTGTGGCTCCATCTCTCTGACCACGGATAACCTGGAGCGGCACGGCCAGCTGAGCCGGAGCCCCGCGGCGTCGGACGGGGGTGCGCTGCTGTCCGAGGCCAAACTGCAGAGCATTATGAGCTTCCTGGATGAGATGGAGAAGTCTGAGCAGGAGCGTCCACGCTCGGTCACCTCCGGATCTCACAGAGAGGTGGGCGTCTCAGCAGGGTGCTCCGCCCTCAGTTCAGGAATCACAGACTCCGTTGACGGTCGGTGTGGTTATCATTCACGCCGTAGGTGCCGCTGTCTGAGGAGGAGCTGGCCGCGGCGGATCAGGTCTCCATCGCGGCCGCCGAGGTCACCGGCTCCATGATGAGACTGAAGCTGGAGCTGGAGGAGAAGAGACGCACCGTCGCCATGCTGCAGAGCGCCATGGTAACCTGGAACACTGTCCACATGCTCTGAACACGACCGTACACACCCACATGTGCTCTGACCCGACCGCCGCTGTCCCGCAGGCGCAGCAGAAAGAGCTGACCCTCCACCACGTCAAAGAGACGGAGAAGGAGCTGAAGCACAACCTCCAGCTTCAGAAACAGCAGTATGAAGCAACCATCCAGAGACACCTCACCTTCATAGACCAGGTGAGGAGGCGACGCTCGACGGGTACATGACAGGATGTTCAACCACCTGCAGCCACCAGGGTCAGAACAGACCTCTGCTGACAGGGTGTTTTCATAAAGCTCCTCATCCCACATCCCATCACACTCACACTGCGCCCCACCACCTAAAGCTCCTCCTCCACTTGTTCAGTCCAGCATCCATCCCTGAGAGGACAGTCCTGCTCCTGAGTGGATTAAAGGTGTGTGTGTGTGTGTGTGTGTGTGTGTGTGTTGTCCCTGCAGCTGATTGATGATAAGAAGGCGCTGAGTGAGCGCTGTGAGGGCGTGGTGTCCGAGCTCCAGCAGGTCGATCAGAAATACACCAAAAAGATCAACCAGATGCAGGAGCAGCATGAGCTGGTGAGTCCAGGACAGGGGTTCTGCTGTGGGTTCTGCTGTGGGTTCGGGGACTGGTCCAGACTGCACACTCATGTCCTCCATCGTCCACTGCACGTAGAACCTGA
>JAFMOD010000036.1:268308-287695 GCA_019802435.1 Corydoras maculifer
GGGGGGGGGGGGAGGGGGTGTGGGGGCGGTCCTTTTTAAACTCTGAAGTGGTTCCTGTATTGATTAGGCAGGTGATTGATTATCTGAATCTATAATATTAATGATCAGCTGATGGGGCGTGTCTGCGTTTAGCGTGAAGCGCGTGAGGGACAAATATGAGGCGGAGCTTCGAGAGCTGGAGGACTCTGAGCGTGCGGCGCTGGAGAAGCAGCAGGAGATGAAGAAGAGGCTGATGGAGATGGAGGGAGAGCTGCTCCACCTGCAGTCTCTCCTGACACAGAGAGAGCAGAAGATCTGTGACATCACACAGGTACCACACCCACAACCGCTCACCTGCAGCGCCGCTGCCACAGCACGAGACCTCCAACCATCAGAAACCTGACCTGTGCTCAGGTGGAGGTGACGAGCAGACCCTGACCTAATCCACAGCTTCAACCTGCAGCTTAGGGTGGATGCTGCGGTGGAACCACATCCAACTGCCCGGGTCAGGAAAGCCCAGGAGATCCGTCTGATTCACTGAGTCTGAAGTGCTGCAGTTCCAACCTTGGGCTGCGTGACCCTCTACAACCAAAACCACACCTCCACTTCTTCACACCTCCACCTTCATCACCTCCACTGCTTCACACCTCCACCTTCATCACCTCCACTGCTTCACACCTCCACCTTCATCATCTCCACTGCTTCACACCTCCACCATCATCACCTCCACTGCTTCACACCTCCACCTTCATCACCTCCACTGCTTCACACCTCCACCTTCATCATCTCCACTGCTTCACACCTCCACCTTCATCATCTCCACTGCTTCACACCTCCACCATCATTACCTCCACTGCTTCACACCTCCACCTTCATCATCTCCACTGCTTCACACCTCCACCATCATTACCTCCACTGCTTCACACCTCCACCATCATTACCTCCACTGCTTCACACCTCCACTGCTTCACACCTCCACTTCTTCACACCTCCACCTTCATCATCTGTGGAATTCTGTCTGTCCTGCAGGTTCAGGAGGATCAAATGAAGATCTCCATTAGATATGAATTATTCATCCATCCATTATCTTCCGCTTTATCCTCTATTAGGGTTACGGGGGGGGCTCACACAGACACACTCTATATGGGGCAATTTGGAGAACTCATTTGACTTCATCCATGTTTTTGGACTGTGGGAGGAAACAGGAGAACCCGGAGGAAACCCACGCGGACACGGGGAGGACATGCAAACTCCACTCAGATGGGGATTCGAACTGGGAATCCCTAGTGCTGAGAGGAGAACATGCTAAACCACTAAGCCACCGAGCCACCCTGATATAAAATTATAATTCTACAAATAATAATCTTATAAATAAATGACAGGGATTTAGGACAGTGTGTGCTCTCACACACACACACACTCACACACACACTCATTTATTACTCCACCCTTGTTCTGTTTGATGATGTAATTCATGTTTTCCAAATCATCAAATGTTTTTAATAAAGACCTTAAAACTTCTCACTTTAGTTTTATTGAAATCCTGAATATTGATGACATCAGCACATTTACTTATTAATATATTAATTCATCCGTTATCTTCTGCTTTGTCCTCTACTGGAGTCCTACTGCAGGACCAGACATTCCTATCCCAGTAACAGCTATGTGTGGGTGTAATAAAAGTCTTCTGTATTTCTATGACCATTTAAAGCAGAAGTGGACATGAGCACCTGGACAATTGAGGTTCAAGTCCACTACATTTAAGATGGAGACAGCACCACCTCTCCTTCACTCTGCACTCCACCTCATGAGAACCTGTCCTGCACGGCGTGTTCATGTTACCTGAACCTCCACATGGCTCGTTGCAGGTTCGGGATCAGATGGTGGAGGAGAGGCGGAGCCTGGCGGAGGTCATCAGAGAGGAGTTTGCTGAGAGGCTGATTGTGATGGAGGATGAGAACAAGAGGATGAAGGTGGAGGTGGCCGAGGCGCGGACCAGACTCCGACTGGAGGTGGAGCGACTCAGCAGAGAAAAGGAGGAAGAGCTGGTGGAGGTGCATCAGAGGTAAGTGGATGGAGAACATGTTAAAGATCCAGAAACTGATAATGTGATGCATGTGCACTGAACGCTGCTTCCTGTGTTCAGAGTAAAATCAGCTGTACTGAAGAAAGAGGAGACTGTCAACAGCTTACGCAAACAATATGAGGTGCTTCATCATCATCATCATCATCATCACGTGCCTCTCTCACTTTACTGTTTATTTACTGAAGTCTACAGTTCATTCATCCATCATCTTCTGCTTTATCCTCTATTAGGGTCGGGGGGGGGGGGCTGGGCAGATACACCCAGGACAGGGGGGCAATCTATCAAGTTCAAGTTATTTATTTGTCGCGCTTTTTACATCAGTACATCGTCACAGAGCAGCTTTACAGAATGAAAAGCCTTTAAACCCCAAAGAGCGAGCCGAAGCGACAGTGGCAAGAAAAAACTCCCTTTTATGTTATTATTCAAGGAAGAAACCTTGTGAGGACCGAGACTCAGTGGGGGACTCATCCTCCTTGAGCGGCCAGGCAGCAACAACAATGTAGGACAGACATGTCCAGATATTAAACAAATGGAACTAAAAACTGAAAAACTACATGTGAGTCCATTAGGGGGCGTCCTGCAGGACCGCCAGTCCAATTAATATTCAGGTTCCATCAGTGTTCGTCAGCAGGATGGATGAAGATCTCCAGGAAGCCGGTCACACCTCAAAAGAAACAGACAAGGAAGGCAGTTAGAGCTAATAATAAAGCACGGCATTTAATTAATAACTAATTTATTGACACAGTGCAGCATGTGACTCCGGCATCACTGACTAGAGCAGCAGAACTATAAGAGGCAGATACTGCAGGGTACTTAGTTGAGATGGCTCCCCGGAACAGCATCATTTCAGTGCTTCAGTGCCACCCCCCCCCCCCCATTAACGATGAGGTGGGTGAAGCGATGAAACGCCAGCATATACTGATCACAGATTACCCCCCAGCACAGCCAAGCCTGAGATCTACATCTTTATCTACAGGGGATTAATTAAACACCAGATTAAATAAATGCCTTTAATTTATTCTTATAGATTAATAGTGATTCAGAATCACGAACAGTAACTGGAAGGCTGTTCCAAAGTTGAGGAGCCTTGTGGGAGAACGCTCCTCCACCAGCCGTCATTTATTCTAGGAGCTAAGAGAAGACCAGCACCTTGAGATCGGAGCTCACGTGTTGGCTATCACTGGACACACACTCACACACACACACACTCTATATGGGGCAATTTGGAGAACTCAATTTACCTTGATCCATGTTTTTGGACTGTCGGAGGAAACCGGAGAACCTGGAGGAAACCCACACAGACACGGAGAGAACATGGAAACTCCACCCAGATGGGTGTCTACAGTTCACTACATTACATTAACATTTGTTCATTTATTGGTCGCTTTTATCCAAAGCAACTTAAAAGCTGAGCACAGGGTTCATCACAGCGCCCCCTGGAGCAGTGAGGGTTAAGGTTCTCGCTCAAGGACCCACACTGGTCACTTCAGTGGACCTGGGATTTGAACCCCCAACCTTCAGATTGATAACCCAACGCCCTGAACACTGAGATACCACACCCCCACAAAAGGAAGGATTTCTTTAATGTTTCTTCTTATTATAATTAGGGCACTAATAAGTTCTGAGGTCATCGTGTGTGTGTGTGTGTGTGTGTGTGTGTGTGTATATCGGTCAGCAGTCTGCTCTTCTCTCCTCAGGCTGCAGTGAAGAGAGCAGATCACCTGGAGAGTCTGTTGGAACAGCAGCGGAAACAGATTTTAGGGAAATGATCGACCACCTGAGTCCTCACGCCCTCTGTCTCTCCACATCCACGCCCTGTTTAACTTAAACACAGAAGAGGAACAGACAGTCGGAGTTCCGATTCACACCATTTCACATGAGCAGCACCTGACTCGGGGGAAGTGGAGGTCAGCGGTGCAGCGAGAGCGTGAGGTGGACGCACACTCACCACGCTTCAGCTTTAAAATGGAGATTAAAGTCATTCCAGGAACCTTCTCTAGGAACCGTTATCCCTGAACCCTGAGGGTTCCCCCCCCGAAGCCCGTCCCTGCTCAGCGCCGGTGACGTCCACATCGGGTTTGAACTTTAAAACGGAGACTTTGAGAGGTTCAGTTTAAATATAAGCTTTTATTGTGGACGTGTTTAAACCAGCACGCGGGCTGCTGGTCCTCGAATGTCCTCGCCTCGTCTCGTGTCCTCGGTTCCTCATCACTTTATGATGTTCTAACAGCTGGAGAACCACATCTGTTTACAGTATGCTTTATTAGACCTGTCCAGTTCCTGAACACTGAAGGTTCACTCTAAAGTTCACATGTGCACAGGAACCTCCCCCCCCCCCCACTTCCTCCTGTTTCTGAATAACTGTGTGTGTGTGTGGGGGGGGGGTATTGTCTCCAGTACAGAAGCTCTTTGTCTCGGGTCTCCTCAGGTTCTGAGGGTTCAGTCTGAAACACGTCCCCTCCACCCGGAGAAGAGTTCAGTGTCAGGAAGTGAAAGGTCTTCAGTCAGGTGGTGGAGAAGTTTAAACTACAACACATGACCAAAAGTATGTGGACAAACCCCGAGTTCTGATCAAAACCTCCATCAGGAACATGCAATGAGGAGAACCTACAAATCAAAGTCCTGGTTACATGTCAAAGTCTGATGAGGATGTGTCCACATACTTTTAAACATACTGTAGGGAAGGGTGAGATGGGGAGACGTCATGTTCCTCCATAAGAAAGAACAAGGAAACAGGAACTAGTTCTATAGAACCAGAGGCACACCGTTCTGTCCACAGGTCCGTTTGGGTTTTAGAGGGACTCCTGAGCTGATGGAGGCTGAAGGTTCTGTTCTGCTGTGGAACAGTGAGGTGGAGCTCGCTAGAACCTCAGTCCAGCTGAGATTAGATGCAGCTTCAGAACTCCATCAGTGGTTTATTTAGGTTCTTAACAAGGTGCCTTATTTTCTATGAAAGGGGAACCGTCGGAGGTTCCTGTACTCCGTGCTCCTCGGGGTTCTTCATTAGAGTGTGGGGCTGAGTCAGATCAGACTGTAGCTGTTTTTGGGAGCTGGTTGGATGGAACCTGATGGAACCTGATGGAGTGAGGGGGTGTGGTTGTTGGGAGGTGGAATCAGTAAGTAAAGTAAGAGAGTTACAGGAGTGTTAGAGAAACATGAGCGGGGGGGGGTGTCTCCTGAGACAGTTCCCCCGTGACCTGAAGAGACCCTGACACAGGATGCAGTAATGGGTGGGGTGGGGGAGGGGTGGATGGGAAGTCAGCATTGTGAAGACATTGTGACGTCATAAGTCCTCATTTCAGAAACATGAGAATCATTCACACTGCAGCAGAGACTAATGTCTTCAGTGAAGTGAAGACCAGTGACCAAGCAGAACCGTCCACAAACTAATGAAGCTTATTGTAATGTAGTTAATTTATTTCATTGTGAAACCCTTTGATGATGTTTCAGATTAGTGGTGGAGGGCTCATGGGTCAGTAAGTCCCTCCACCCTCTCGTACCGTCCCCCCGATGGTGTTCTGTATGTCAGATTGTTCTGACGTGGTCTTTAATAAAGCTGTAGTCTTTAATGACTGAGGTGTTTGTTCTGGGTTCATTATGAGACGCTCGTTACAGATCAGTGAGATTAAGATCAGAGACCTTCCTCTTTGGTTGCTTCATCACCTCAGCACAGGAACTCCAACACCACCACGCTGTTCCTCAAACCACCAGCTCCACCACCTAAACTCACACCGTCTGAGTGTGTGAAGTTTTGTGTGTGTAACGGAGGGGTGGAGGTCTGACGGAATGCCAGCAGCTGCTGTTCATTACAGAGGGAGGGAGGATCGGGAGCAGACTCAACACGTCGTCGTGGTGGAGGAGGAAGAGGAGGAGGAAGAGGAGGAGGAGGTGCTGGAGCTTCTGAACTCTGCTCCCCGCTGAGAGGATCGTTCTGCGGACTTTACAGAGTTCCAGCAGCGGGACTCACTCGAGGTTCTCGACTTTAGGCTTCGACTTTATGAGTGTGTGTGTGTGTGTGTGTGTGTGTGTGTGAGTGTGTGTGCGCGCGCGGGTTCTTTGTTGTGGAAGTTGCTGATGTTCCCCACGCTGAGTGTTAGAACTGTGAGAACGTCCTCGCGGGGTTTGGACCGGAAATGATTCGACTTGTGGACTTTGGTTCTCCTTTAACGGTCCGGTTCTCCGTTAGCAGTCGGGTTGTCCGTTAACTCCAGCAGGTCAGTAACTAGTTTGATTTTTAACTCCGCAGTCTCTGTGTCTGTGTCTCGCTGTCTCTCTGTGTCTTTTCAGAGTTTTTAACTTTGGAACTTTGTGGTGTTTTGATGAAGCCCCCCCCTCTGAATCAGTAATGGAGTCGGTGGATCGGTTCTTGTGTAAATGTTCTGTCAGAATCCAGAAGCTCAGGTCTTTAGAGACCGCGGTTCCACCATCATCACCGAGATGTTCTCCATGAACACCAACCATCAGCAACAACTTCACTCAGCTCTGCCTTACTGCTGCTGATAGATCTGTTAGTTAGTGGTTCTGTTAGTTTTGTTAGTTGGTTAGTGGTTCTGTTGGTTAGTTTTTCTGTTAGTGGTTCTGTTAGTTTTGTTAGTTGTGTTAGTTGGTTAGTGGTTCTGTTGGTTAGTTTTTCTGTTTGTGGTTCTGTTAGTTTTGTTAGTTGTGTTAGTTGGTTAGTGGTTCTGTTGGTTAGTTTTTCTGTTAGTGGTTCTGTTAGTTTTGTTAGTTGTGTTAGTTGGTTAGTGGTTCTGTTGGTTAGTTTTTCTGTTTGTGGTTCTGTTAGTTTTGTTAGTTGTGTTAGTTGGTTAGTGGTTCTGTTGGTTAGTTTTTCTGTTCCCCCCCCCCCCCCCCCCCCCCCCCCCCCCCCCCCCCCCCCCCCCCCCCCCCCCCCCCCCCCCCCCCCCCCCCCCCCCCCCCCCCCCCCCCCCCCCCCCCTGCCATTTTTGTGAATTTTGTTGAGGATGTGGAGGACATCCAAACTCCAGACAGATGTGGCGGGTTCCGGGGTGTGGTTGAGTTCGTGGTTCAGACGTGGTGGAGTGTAATGATAGTGTTGAAGTGATGAAGACAGGAACCACAGATCTGAAACTCATGGTGAGGAGAACATCTACCACCTGAATGGATGATGTTCCACTGACTGATGAACGCTGGTTCCATTTGTTCATCTCAGCGTTGGTCACTGTTGTGTTGTGCACTAGATGTTTTTACAGCGTTCTGATTGGTCGTTTCTCTGAAGGACAGTTGTTAAGAGGACAGGATTTATAGAGTTGGGTGTAAAGTCCAGGTTGTTTTTCTTTGCACGTTCTTGGTGTTGATGGTGAGGTTCCTCGTCTCTGAAGCAGCGTGAGGTTTAATGACACGTTGATTCTCGTCTGGTTTTAATATTTATACAGAAACAGAACTCTTTAATTATTCACTAAAGTATCGTAACACTGCGGAATCAAGACGGACCCCCAGAGATACCTGATACGGGTCTTGGACCGCGCCGTTCTCTTCACAGGACAAAGCAGAGAACCTCCCTCCTCCTTTCAGAGGCAGAACCTAAACAATGTGGAGCTTATCCTTAAAGAACCAAAAAAACAAGCACATTCTCTCTTAACAATGTCTGAAATATGAAAGGACTTTAAAGGTCTCATCAATAGGAGGAGTGTCCACAAACATCAGACTCCTGAACAATCCCACCAAATACGAACAAATCCGCTGAAACACGTCGCACACATTCTGCACCTTTAACACAAATACAAACGCTTAAGATTTTACACTCAGGGACGTTTTTTTTGGCACGTGTGGCTCTCACCACTCTTTACACCCTCACTCGGTTTATAAACTCATTAAGTGTGTACTTGGTACTGACCGTTGCACTGTCCCTCCCATCACTTGGAGGTTTATTGCACTGTGTGTCGTGCTGTATTTATTGTGGTCATTGTGTTTGCACAGCGTGCTGTATGTTGGTTGTGTAGCACCTTGTTCCTGGAGAACGCGTCTCGTTCCACATGTCCAGAACGTTATTACGTTTACATTTCTTCATTCAGCAGATGCTTTGATCCAAAGCCTCTTACAAACCAGAAGTTCTGCAGAAAACCAACTCATTTACATTACGTTACATTTGGTCATTTATTGGACGCTTTTGTCCAAAGGGACTTACAAGGTGAGCACAGGGTTCATCACAGCGCCCCCTGGAGCTCAAGGACCCACATTGGTAACTTCAGTGGACCTGGGATTTGAACCCACAACCTTCAGATTGATAACCCAAAACCACTGAGCTACCGCTCCCCCGTAAAACTCCACTGTAAAATCATCAAACCTGATTATTTGTTGCTGCCCCCCCCCCTCACCATTTTTAATTAAAAACAATGTTTTTTATAACAGGTATTTGTTAAAGAGATTTCTTAAAAGTGCTTAGTGATGAGAATAAACTCACATCTGAAAATCTGAACTCAGGAAAGTTCAGAGGGACGTTGGGGCTGATTCTGTCTTCAGCAGGAAATGATTTGCATTCATCTAAAGTGTCAGTTATTCTGTGTGTGTGCGTGTGTGTGTGTGTGTGTGTGTGTGTGTGTGTGTGTGTGTGAGATTAGTGATTGAGTGATAGTTAGCGTTTACTCTAATCCATATTAAATCTGGGTTCCAAGTGAGTCTCATTCTCCAGCATTCTGGCTTTTCTCTGTCTCTCTCTCTCTCTCTCTGTCTCTCTCTGTCTCTCTCTGTCTCTCTCTCTCTGTCTCTCTCTCTCTCTCTCTCTCTGTCTCTCTCTGTCTCTCTCTGTCTCTCTCTCTCTGTCTCTGTCTCTCTCTCTCTCTCTGTCTCTCTCTCTCTCTCTCTCTATCTCTCTCTCTTTGTCTCTCTCTCTTTTATTAAGTGGTGCCGCAGTGCATCCTGGTACTCTTTAATTACAGACACACATGTTTTCATAGACCTCCTCTTGATCTTCTGTGCAGAGTGGAACCAGAACTCTCGGGTGTTGGTCCTGGGGGATTATCGAGTGCCCCGCCCCCCCCACGGGCATTCTGAAGCAAAAATGTTCTTCTACATGTGGAAGAAGAAGAAGCTGGTGTTCTTGTTGAGCTTGCTCCTCATTGTTGGGTTCTACCTGCTGTTCATCAGATGGAAGCTGGCTGAGTTCAGCCTCATCGGTCATCTGAACAGGTGAAGGTTCACGTCTTTATTACCCCGACCTCAAACCTGCACGGAAATAAGTTTAAGATTAAACCGTGATGAAGATGATGATGATGAAGGGGAATGATTAACATGAACAGAGCTGAGAGTCCGTCACACACCAGCAGAACAAACACAAGCACAGCTGCTGTTCGTCTGGTTTTAATTCACAATAATCACTGTAAACCCACCGGACCCCATACCACCGGACCCCGGACCCCGTACCACCGGACCCCGGACGCCCTCAGACAGGGTGAATGAGATTGCACTGAGGTCAGAGTGCAGGACTCTGTGAGCGCAGTGAGGATTCTGATGTTCAGCTCAGGACGTTAAGAATCCAGATTAAACATCTTTACATTATAAACTATTACAGCATTTTATAAGATTGATCAAATATAGGAGGTGCTATGATCCAGAGGTTAAAGGTCATCATCTGCTCTTCAGTGGTACTTGGGGCATTTCTCTGGTGGAACCAGGGGCGTTCTGCCGCAGATCTGATGGAACCTCAGGACTGGGGACGGTTCCTGTTCCTGAGGTGTGATCAGATGTTTGAGGGGGAGCTGTGTTTGGAGGTTCAGAGGACGTGTTCTCACTCGATCACAGGATGGACGAGCTTACAGAATGGTTTGATCTGATCTGACCGGTTCTGATCTGAACAACAATGAAACGCACTGATGATAAAACCACAAACACAAATACGTTACAGAACCCTCCGTTCAGATTATTAATCTGAAACGCCCCGGTCACTCGGTCCTCTGAGGGTGAGGTCATCAGTCCTGAATCAAAACATTGTTCTGCTGAACCATCACCCAACAAAGGTTCTAATGTCCTGGCCTCCATAGATAGGGCTTCTGACTCCACCCTTAAACAGACTGCACGGTCACAGCGCACACCCCCCCACCCCCTCGCTCAACGAAGATGGGTCCCCCACTGAGCCTCGGTCCTCACAAGGTTCCTTCCAACATCAAAGAGTCTTTGTTGCCGCAGTCTGTCCAGCTTGTTCTTCAGGGTTCAGGATTGGAACGGTGAAACGCTGCCGCGAGACGAGGTTCTGTTGTAAACATTCATTACAGGCTCGGCTGCGGACAGACGCCGACGTGGTCATGTCTGAGTCCACGTTTAGAACAGATCAGTGTGCTGAGCGGCCGGCGGCGGCTCTGTGGTCCACTTCAGGAACGTTTGGTTTGTCAGCGCCGCCGTTCTGTTAGATTCATTTAAAATGCGTTTCAGACGGTTCCTGTGGTTCTCGTTCCGTTGGTGAGGTTTTAGTTGAGAGGAAGTTAATGTTTAAAGAATTCAGAAGTTCAGAGTCAGTATATTAATGTGGGTTCCAGAACATTCTGTCATCGTCTGCTGAGTCTGACCTCATGGTCCACACGACGTTCTACATTGTTGGTAGTTCTTTCAGACAGGACGCAGGACAGACTGATGGTTCTCTCAGGTTAATGCCGTTGCTCCTGTATCCCCAGGGTGTCTGATTTTAGAGATAAGCAGAGGAATCATCGGGTTTTGGGGATCACTAAACCAGAAGAACGGGAGAACAGCCTGAAAGGAACGGTCAGGAACAGTGTTCCTTCAGATACCAGCAGGACAACCCCGCGGCAGCCTCCTCAGAAGAGCAGCGCTCCGGAGATCGTCCAGAAACCGGTCAAACCCACAGAACCGGACTTTATTGGAGATAACTACGTCACTGATGACATCACGACCCAGACTGTAAGTCCTCCTGATTAATCAGTCCGTCTCATTAAGTCTCCACTGGATTCATTTCGTTATTCATTGATTTAAAAACACACTCGCGCTGATCCTGGGGGAGTGGTGTGTGTGATTAAGGTGTGTGTGTGATTCTCTCTCTCTCTCTCTCTCTGTCTCTCTCTCTCTGCCTCTCTCTCTCTCTCTCTCTCTCTCTCTCTCTCTCTCTCTCTCTCTCTCTCTCTCTCTCTCTCTCTCTCTCTCTCTCTCTGTCTCTCTCTCTCTCTCTCTCTCTCTCTCTCTCTCTCTCTCTCTCTCTCTGTGTCTCTGTCTGTCTCTCTCTGTCTCTCTCTGTCTCTCTCTCTCTCTGTCTCTCTCTCTCTCTCTCTCGTTCGCTCTTTCTCTGTTCCACTGCATGTTCTGTAAATTGTTTAAACACATGCTTTATTATAAGTCATCGTTAATGAAGTCATTAAATGGTAATTAAACTGAATGGAAGTGAATTATTTTGTAGGTACAGTGAGGACAGACCCTGACCTCTCACCCATCATCACTCCTCATTCAGATGAATTCACATCCTCAATCTAAAGCTCAGGTGGGGGGGGGGGGGTGTTACTCTGGTGGGTTCTGGTCCTACGGAGACCCACCCAGGTGGTTCTGTGGTGAAGCGGGCCTGTGTAACTGCTGACTCGGCCGTCTGCTGTGGCTCTGCTGTTTTTCAGAACTGTCTCAGCAGAATTCAGAAGCGGGTCCAGCACACCGACTTTGCTGATAAGTTCCTGTGGACCGTCCCCGTCCTGCAGTGGGCAAAGCATTACTCTCCAGCAGAGTACCAGCGCTTAAAAGCGTATCCGGGAGCCCATGGATGGGGGAGTGTTGAACAGGAGGGTAAGACATGTGAGACAGTCAGTCCCCGAGACGTCTGAGGTCGAGGGGTAGACCTCAGACTGATGAGGTTCCTCATCAGATCAGTCCTGCTTCAGGTTCCTGACAGAAGATTAATGTTCCGTTTGATACCTCAGAAGATCAGTAGGGGGCGGTACTGAGGCGTAACCTTCCTCTCATGTTCACAGTTCTGCTGAAGTCCCTGGCCATCCTGAACACCTCAGCTAACCGGATGATGTTCGAGGACTGGGATAGGAGGAAGAAGGGTTCCGAGTGCATCCGCTGTGCTGTGGTGGGGAACGGAGGGATCCTGAACGGGTCACGGCTCGGTCCCGAGATCGACCGCCATCACTACGTCTTTAGGTTCCTCAGCACAGAACGTCTTTGCACACTGTTTGGATCAAAGCCCCTCAGTCCCACCACCAGGGGGGGATAGAACCCAGCAACTCATCAAGTGTGTAACAGTTTAGGGAAGGCCCCATTGCAGTCCAGCATGACTGACCCTGTAAACGGTCTGTTGGTCAGGGTTGGTGTAGATCATGATCCACACAGAATCCTGACCTCAACCCCGTCCAACACCTTCGGGATGAATTAGAACTGTGATCCAGGTCCACTGTCTGACCTCACACATGATCCTCTGGATGAATAGACAGACATTCCACAGACACTCTGTGGGGGGTGCAGTTTGATTGCCGATGTCTGATCCTCTGGGTGGATGCATTGGGACTGGGTTATGGACGTGAGGCGGGGTTCTGGGGGCGTGTCTCTGACGTGTTCCCTCCTCTCCCTCAGAACCAACGGTGTGATCACTAAAGGCTTCGAGCAGGACGTGGGCTCCAGAACGTCCCACTACATCTTCTCCTTCAACACGCTGATCAACTCCATCAGAAACTACAAACGAGCCGGATTCCCAGGAGCACCGCACGGGGAGGTAATGTGACCTCCATCAGACCAATCAGACGAGAGCGTGAGTCTAGAACAGGGACGCTGTGATGAGATCAGACATCTGCAGTGTTCTAATGCTCAGGATGGAACCGTTTGATTATTAACATTTGATATTGGTTTTAACGATCATGGCTTAATTAAATTCTGTTTCGATGGCTGTGTGGTCGCTCGCTCATTTGACCTGCAGCAGGTTGTTCAGGTTCTGACCTCATGATATGATGATCTAAATCAGAGGCTTAATTAGAATCTTAATCAGATTAATGATCAATCGTCTCGTGGATGTTGGGTTCTTTCTGTTCACTCTGGGTCCTATCCCTGCAGGAGACGCGGTACGTGATCCTCCCTGATCATGACAAAGATTATAAGATGATGAGAGCTGAAGCGCTGCACTCGCTGATGGAGATCGATGAGAAGTAGGTTCTTTATTGATCTCTGATCACCGGACTGGTTCTCTCTCTCTCATGTTCTCTCATGTTCTCTCCCCCCCCCCCCCCCCCCCCCCCCCCCCCCCCCCCCCCCCCCCCCCCCCCCCCCCCCCCCCCCCCCCCCCCCCCCCCCCCCCCCCCCCCCCCCCCCCCCCTCACCAGAACCAGAACGGACCGCAACCAGACTGTTCTGACCCATATTCAGAGCTGATTCCATGTTCCAGTCTTGAGTTTTAATGAGGGGGGAGAAGCAGCTTGTCTTGATTTCTTACAGGTTCTTGTACTCGGTGTTCTCTTGTGTGTTGAATATTTAAAGAGTTATTTCTTTATGAATTGGACCTCTGTAGAACCGGCCACTCGGCTCTGCGGTACCAGGATGTGGGTACTGCGAACAGTCTGGACCAGGGGTGCCCACACTTTTCTGGCCCAGATCTACTTTTCCATTGGACAGGTCATCGAGATCTACTGGTGTCAATCTCTAATTTTTAGGATTTTATATTGAAACCTGTTTACACACATCATGTTTTGTTGAATCTGTTAGAATTTCTCTTTTATTAAAAACATTCCAGCAAATAACATGAAGACCTGATTTTAGTTAAACACACAGTATACAGCAGCAAAGTACAACAATCACTGTAACACACATTTCCCCAAACAGAACATCCATCCATTATCTTCTGCTTTATCCTCTATTGGGGGGGGTTCCCTATGCCCATGCCCATGCCCATGCCCATGCCCATCCAGGGGAGAACGTTTCAGGCGCTGGGCAGATACACCCAGGACAGGGGGGCAATCTATTGCTGGACACACACTCACACACACACTCTATATGGGAAAATGAAGAATTGAAGAATTCAATTAACTTGATCCATGTTTTTGGGCTGTGAGAGGAAACCGAAAAACCCGGAGGAAACCCACTAGGACATGGGGAGGACATGCAAACTCCACCCAGATGGGGATTCGAACTGGGAATCCCTAGCGCTGAACCACTGTGTTGCCCCCAAACAGAACATGAACATTAATGAAAGCAAATGCATTTTGAGTTTGACATTGTAAAAAAATATTCACCCCCCCCCCACTCTAAATTAAAGTGGAACACTTTAGTTCTTTTTGAGCTTCATTCATCCTTCACTCGTCCTTCACTCGTCCTTCACTCGTCTTTTCAGTCAAATAAAGTGTAAAAACACAAACAGAAACTCTGATGTAAATCTAATGGAGATGATTCTGGAGGCAGTGCTTCAGATTTAGGTATGGGGGCGTGGCTACATACCGCTTTTGGGAACAGTGAGAGAGAGACGGGGGGGGGGGGGGCTGCTCGCAATTTAGAATGAATTATGAGTGAGTGTGTGTGTGTGTGTGTGTATAAGTGCTCCTGATACTGTGCTGTAAAATAAAGCTCTGATGGGTGATAAACGCTTTATTTTCTCAAACCTCCATCACGATCGACCTGATACCCCTTTGATCAACCGCGATCGACGTATTGAGCCTGATGTGGATGGATCCTCGGCTCAGTCCGGTCAGGTCCGGTCCGGTCCGGTTCCGTCTCTGATCCTGCTCTCTGTGATTCTGCAGGTTCCTACATTCCAAACTCCTGAAGTCCAAGTTTAAGTCCATCTACAGACCGTCCACCGGAGCGGTCATGCTTCTAGCTGCGCTGCACACGTGCGATCAGGTTTGTTCTCTGTTAACAACCTTTACACAACGTTCCACCAACATTAACACAACGTTCCACCGACGTTTACCCAACGTCCAGCACACAAACGATCGGTGACTGATGACCTTTCAGACTAATTATACAGTACAGCAGTAAAGCATTCATACTGACAACTGACATACCTCACCGGGCTGCTGCAACCACACACTCACACACACACACACACTCACACACATACACACACACACTCCTGTATTTTAGTTTCTGTACACTGTTTTCTGTATGTAAACTGTGTGTGTGTGTGTGTGTGTGTGTGTGTGTGTGTGTGTGTGTGTGTGTGTGTGCAGGTGAGCGCCTATGGATTCATCACTCCAGACTACACAAAGTACTCTGATCATTATTATGATAAAACACACACACAGCTGCACTTCTATGCCAATCATGACATGCGTCTGGAGATGGCGCTGTGGCAGGAGCTCCACAGGTCCGGACTGATGCGCCTCTACACGCGGAGGTGATCCTCCGTCCCACAGGGGCTCCTCCTGGACCATGGGGGGTCCGATCTCCAGTTGGAAGCCGCACCGCTGAACTGACCACTAGAGGAGCAGGGATAAGGGCATTCATCACTTCCTGTTTATTAAATAGTTCTGATGTCTTTGATCTGTGAGACCCGTGGAGGAGATGAGGTCTCATCAGCATGTTCTTCACTGAGGACCTCAGAGCCTCACAGTGTGGACATGATGGTTCATTCACCTGCTGCTCACTTCAACATGGAACCCTTCAGCAGCTGGTGGGAGTTTACCAACACACACACACACACACACACACACACACACACACACACACAGAGGAACCTCAGTATAATGTACAGGGGTGAGAAGCAGGTCTTAGAATCATGATGAAGTATGAAACCCTAGCAAAGAAACCGTGTCCACTATATTCAGAACCTGAGTCAGAAATGAGGCTTCTCCTGACTGGGTCTTTATTTATTTATTTATTGATGATCTGATGGATCGTGGACGCTGCGCTCAGCCGGGTTCTCCTGAAGCTCAGGGTGATGGTGGACCCTGCGCCCGTTCCTTTGGTGGCTTTTCTTTTTGACGTTCCGTCGCACCCCCAGCTCGAGGTTTGGGACGTCAGGAACTCTGTGGACTGTATTTATTGCTTATTGTATAAAAATCAGTTTCTTCTTTGATCTTCTGTCGGTTGGGTTCTAATGATCTGATCCTCAGGATCTCAGGACCCACATGGTTCTGGTTCCGGACCACAGGACGGTCTGAGGGTTCTGATTCTGTTCTTTTTTATTTGACTGAAATTTAAATTCAACGTTCTGAAGTTTTTCACTCCATGAAGATGAAGACTCATGATTCTGAGCGACATGCGTTTCCGGTCAGATGACGTCGCGTTCGTGGCGCGTTGCTGCCCTCTTGTGGTGGTCTGTCGAACTTCATGTTGAACTACAAATCTGCGAAAGCTCATTCTGTTCAGATTAAAAACACAGCAAATTAAATCCAGTCTGTTAAAGAATCATCTGATTCTTTACGGAGTCTTTAACCCGCCGTCATCTGGATCTTTTAAAGCGGCTCCCACATGAAAAGCTTTTAAAATGCGCCTCATCACATGACGTCACATCCGATACGCTTTCAGTCAGTGATTTGAAGAATCTGAACTTAGTGCGGGCGGCTTAGTGGTTTAGCATGTTCTCCTCTCAGCACTAGGTTCCCGGTTCGAATCCCCATCTGGGTGGAGTTTGCATGTTCTCCCCGTGTCCGCGTGGGTTTCCTCCCACAGTCCAAAAACATGGATCAAGTCAATTGAGTTCTCCTAATTGCCCCATATAGAGTGTGTTTGTGAGTGAGTGTGTGTCCAGTGATAGATTGCCCCCCTGTCCTGGGTGTATCTGCCCAGTGCCCGAAACGTTCTTCCCTGGATGGGCATGGGGAACCCCCCCCCCCCCCGCGACCCTAATAGAGAATAAAGCAGAAGATAATGGATGAATGAATGAACTTAATGTTCAGAACAGGATACAGAACCCTGCAGCAATAACAGAAGAACCTACCAAACTCCACTCAGTGAGCAGAGCCTGAATGTTCAGCTGAATATGGAGAGGAAATGTGTTTATCTCATTTAAAAAGAAATCTTTGGTGAGTTCTGAAGGATCTGCTCCTGGATCAGCTGATCACTGAGTGAATTCCATTACAGACTGATGGTGGCGCTGTCTCCTCCGGATCCAGATCTCCACTGTGAGTGAAATGATTAATCATCAGTAATTAACCCACCTGCTCGTTCTCTGGTTTATGAACCAAACCAACATGTAAATTATGTTTGATGTTTCTGTAAAAACTTTTATCTCTGTGGGTTTGATGACGTGCATGAACTACATTACCCACAATCCCACAATAGTCTGTGACCAAAGTAAATGTTTTTATTCAGATGTTCAGATGAATGACACCAGTCCTCAGCCTCCTCTGAAGGTCCCTGTGATCCTCAGTGAAGATGCAGAGCTGCAGATCATCAGAACCTCAGCTGGGTCAGATCATTAAGGTTCCTCTGAGGTTCTCACTCTGACCTCTGACCTCTGGGTTTGAGGATGAGGAGCTTAATGTAGAGGAGCAGAGAGTCTGTGATGGACAGAGCTTAACAGTATGAGACTCCACAACCAGAGACTGACCTGCAGAGAGCGCCCCCTACTGTCAGCATTTCAGCAGCACACCCCGCTGAGGCTCATCTGGGAGATGATGTCCCACACAGTGTACCCTGAGCTCCGAACCTTCATCCCCACAGTCATTAACCTTCACTAAATGTTCTTCATCTGTTTAAACATTGGTTTGAAGAACATTCCAAACTCGTGGAGTTTATTGAACTCGTTTTCTTTAAATCTCTGCTTTGGTTTTTTTGTGTTCAGAGGTTTTTGTGAAAGCATGCAAATCTTCATTTGTCCAGCAGAGGGCCCCCTGATCTCAGCTGTTTATCTGAACTATGTCGCCTCCATTTTTCCTTCAAACCTGACCAACTGCGCTCTGACGTCATGCCTTACGTAATGCCACCTGAAGCGTTCAGTGGGTTTAAAGGTTTAACGTCTCGACATTCTGCGAACGTTCAACCAAAACTCCAGCATTGAACTGGATTTCAGAGTGTTTTTGTTAAAAGAAGTGAGAGGAGGAGAAGGAGGAGGAGGAGGAGGAGGAGGAGGAGGTGGAGGAGGCGTGTCCTGTGTTTATGGATGTTTATTGATGTATTTAATGCTGTAATTGAGTAAGAGTCTGAATCAGAGCTGTGTGATGGTGGAGCTGCGGTGGCGTCAGACTGAATGTAAAACACTGAAATGTTTGCAGATAAATGGAGGAGAAGATGGTGGCGCACTGAGCCTCCATTCACACTCCTCCTCCCTGCGCTGTTTCCATGGTAACGGGGATGGCGTGACCCGCTGAATCAGACAAACAAAACGCTTGACATTTGGACTCAGGCTTTGAATGAAAGTCCCGCTGCTGACCCTCCGGAGGTGAAGTGTTAATCAGACCTGGTCCATTGACCACGTCAGACCATCTCACAGCAGATCAGATCAAATCAGATCAGACCATCTCACAGCAGATCAGATCAAATCAGATCAGACCATCTCACAGCAGATCAGATCAGATCAGATGGAGGTTGTCTATGTCACGTCTGAGTTTACTGAAGGCTTTTTAATTGGATTGGACACAAACGGTCCTTTAAAGAAAACACATTTCTTCAGAACATCATCATCATATCTTTTTCTGATTTGAATTTAAATTTCCACACAGAACCTGGACAAAGTTCCTGACATCAGTGGTTCCTGAACCTTAAATGAGAACCTTTTGGTGGTAGGGGCGGGTTAGCTCAGTGGTTAGGGTGTTGGACTATCAATTTGAAGGTTGTGGGTTCAAATCCCAGGTCCACTGAAGTTACCAGTGTGGGTCCTTGAGCAAGACCCTTAACCCTCATTGCTCCAGGGATGTTGTGATGAACCCTGTGCTCAGCTTGTAAGTCGCTTTGGATAAAAGCGTCCAATAAATGACCCAATTTATTTATTTATTTGGTGGTTACTTGCACCTGTGGGAGTGTTTTAAAGTGAGACACTGGTTTTCTGAGGCTCACGGTTCAGAAATGATTTGCTGAGCTGAGGTGTGATGATGGTGAACAGCCAGTGATAGATTGCCCCCCTGTCCTGGGTGTATCTGCCCAGCGCCCAAAACGTTCTCACCTGGATGGGCATGGGGAACCCCCCCCCCCCACCTGGATGGGCATGGGGACCCCCCCGCGCAACCTTAATAGAGGATAAAGCTGAAGATAATGGATGGATGAATGATGGTGAACAGAACGGCGTGATTCCATCATTCCTCTGCAGGTCTTTGTGTTCTGAGAGTACCGGGATAGGACATAGTCATGTGATTAAATTCTTTTTTGCTGAAGCCTGTTTCTGCAGTGTGTGCTATTTCCTCTCAGAGGAGCTTTCCTCTGAACATGTGTGTGTGCTCTGATTGGTTGATGTATCGTGCACGTCATTCTCAGCAGTGTGTGTTGCACGCCCCCCCCCCCCCCCCCCCCCCC
>JAFMOD010000036.1:306699-326380 GCA_019802435.1 Corydoras maculifer
GGGGAGGTTGATGGATGCAGTGAGGGGGAACAGCGCATCATTATAATCACGTCCTGAATCAGTAGCGCATCCACAGAGTCGTCAGCAGGGGTCAGTGTGATGTGCTGGGGTTAAGGTTGGCATGTTGTCTTTGTGGTTGCTCAGCGGGGTCCTCTGGTGGATGGACCGTCCGTCTCTGGTGCCCTCCTGTAACAATATCCTGATGCTGCCTGAGTGTGGCGCTGCTACTCCAGCATCAGTGATTTTGTTGCTGGGGTTCACCTCTGGCCTCCTCACCTTCTGCCCCGAACCCTGGCCCTCGGGCATTGTGTCCTGCTGTGGTCAGTGTGATGTTCTCTGTGTGTTGAACAGCGATCTGGCTCTGAGGAACTGCTTTCTGACGTCGGATGTGACGGTCAAGATCGGAGACTACGGTCTGGCGCAGAGCAAATATAAGGTACCTGATCTAAAGTTCAACCTCCCAAACCTGCTGTCAGGTTTCACTAACAGGACCCTAAAGTCTTCAACCAACTTGGTTTGTAATGAGTTATGAGATTTGAACAGTGCGTTCTGCTGTAATGATGAAATAAAAAGCAGCCTGCAGGTGGAACGCTGGAGAACTGAGTGGCCTGTGTGTGTGTGGGGGGGGGGGGGGGGCTGATTTACAGGATGATTACTTTGTGACGGCGGATCAGTCCTGCGTTCCCCTGCGCTGGATCGCTCCTGAGCTGGTGGATGATGTGCACGGTAACCTGCTGGTGGCGGATCAAACCAAACAGAGTAATATCTGGTGATTATATTCAGTTTTAATCCCTGGACTCTGGCGCGTACATCACAGCATCAGATGATGTAGAGACGGCGTCTGCAGAGTCGCCCAAGCTTTCAGCGTTGACAGGATGTTGTGGTTGTGGTACTATCCCATCATTATTTCCGTGGTTTAATATGGCAGGTCCCTCGGGGTGACCATCTGGGAGCTGTTTGAATTGGGGAACCAGCCGTATGGTCATTACTCTGACAGACAGGTCCTGAGTTACGCTGTGAAGGAGCAGCAGCTGAAGCTGCCGAAGCCGCTGCTGGACTTCCCTCTGTCCGAGCGCTGGTGAGATCAGACCGTCGGTGTTAACGTTGAGATCAGAAGGAGCAGGATATGTAGTGAACCATAAACGAGCTCTTTACTGAAACTAAAGTTACCCCCTCTGAAACTTCTGCTCATGGGGTTTCTTTTTACAGGTTGTTCTTGATTTTCCTCTTCGTTGGTTGCAGGTACGAGGTGATGCAGTTTTGTTGGCTTCAGTCAGACCAGAGGCCGAACGGTGAGGAGGTCCAGCTTCTGCTCAGTTACCTCTGTGCCAAAAGTTCCAGTGAAGCCGAAGATGATTTTGAAAAACGCTGGAATTCAATGAGACCCAACGCCCATGATGAAATTTGGCAAGGGGCTGGATCCCTGAGCCTCGAGCCTCCGTCCTGCACCGCTTCCTCATTTCCTTTGCTCGAGCAGTTTTCGGGTGATGGGTACCAGTCAGGGGACGACATTTTGACAGTTACTGAGACCAGTCATGGGCTCAACTTTGAGTACAAATGGGAGCAAGCCCGAGCTCAACAGCCCCACCATTCTTCATCCACCACTGGAACATTAGGAAAAGGGAATCCCCACTGCCACGAGGTGTGTTACCCACCCGGAGCCGTGGTAGCTGGATGTGGGTTTGATGGACACAACTTAGGGGTCTCTTCACAGTACTATGAGCCCAAACAGTTGTCCACTCCCGGTGTGGTGCCGGTACTGAGCGCTTACAGTCCATCGTTGAGCAGTGAGTATTATATCCGTATTGAGGAGCCCGTGGACTGCAGTGTTGATTTGGATTATACCATGTGTACTTACAGCCCCGAGTTCAGAGGCAGTAATGGCAGCTTTCTTACCGGCAGTGGAGATTCAGGTGATTGTAGGATCTGCCCTTCTAGGGGCAAACCGGTCGAGTCCTACTGGTCAGCTGATATACCCAAAGGAAATGCTTACGATTCTGACAGCAGTCCTGCCCTGTCCTTAAGTATGGAGCCACTTCTGGGTCAAGAATCTGATTCCAGCCCACTCAGGCCATGGGAGTCAGGTCACTATGTATCATATAAGGATAGGGATGGGGGGGTTTATTATGAACACTCACCACCTCTTGGGGGAGAGCACTACTTGATTGGTGATCCTTCAGAACCCTTGATGGAGAGCTGGGGCTCACGAAGTCTGAGACGAGCTCTTGGGGAACTGGAAGACCCCTTGGGGATCTCTCCCTCTGTTGGTACCCCACCCCAGTCTTACAGCCACCCTTATCTTGAGAGCACCCAAAGCCCAGAAATAGGAAAAAATATGACCGGTGGATACTATGATATGATGGGTTCCCTGAGAAAAATTATGCCTGGCAGCCACTCTGTTTGTGTTGACATGGAGTCCACTGAGGTGTTCCTGGGGCCAGATGACAGTGACTCGGAAGAAGAAGAGGACTTGTTCATAGAAAGACAGACAGTTGGCTGGAACAGCAACTATTCAGGACAGAAGACTATGAGCTGGTCCCAGAGTCAGTGCTCATCAAGGCAAGATGTTTACGCAGACTTCCACTACACAATGCCAATGACCGATGTTGAAGACGCATGGCCAAAGCAGCAGAGACTCCCATATCCCTCTGCTAAGATGCATAGCTACCCTGAAGCCAGAGCCAAGAGCAACACTTGCCCTGTACACGGCAGACAGGCTTCGGTGTCCTCAGCGGACTGTAACCCTTACATTCACCTGTGTCATGAACCCAGAGAGGTGGAGGTTTATCCTGTACCTTGTTGTCAGGCTTTAAGCAATTCCCACTTCGTGGATCCTCTGACTGGATCACTGGTGAGAAACTGCTTCATGAACGACAATATTTCAGACAAAAATCCAGGTCAGTCCAACCAGAACCAGCTGCAGAACCGAGTTAGCTTACCAACAGCGGCACCAGAACCTGAACAGGAAGCAGAACATTTAGAATATGCTGACATTGCATCTGGAGGAGTAACTCACAATCGAGAGGGTGTGGAGCAGACTTCAGTTCAGACTGCGGTCAGTTTAGAGGTCACGCCAAAGATTGAGGATTCCCTTCCTGTGCAGACGTCCACGGAGCCCAAATCAGACCGAAGCAGGACGGTGGACAGCGGGGTGGATGATGGTGGACAGTCCAGTCTGATGGAGAATGATGATGCTACAGATGATGACATCACTGATCTCACCAGTGGGGTTGTCGAGGTAGCTGACTGTGCCTCCTCAGTGTTGAAGTCCCTGCAGACGCCTGATTCCATGGATTCCATTGACTTACCATCTACCACGGGTTCCAGTGAAACTTTCAGTCCAACTTGTCTCCATCCCTCCAGTTCACCCAGAGCTATGGACAGTGGCTATGATACAGAAAACAACGAGTCTCCTGAATTTGTAATAAGGGAACCCCATGAACCACAAGACACCAAAGATTTCATTCAGCAACCAGGAATGTCAGCTGTGAGTCCTCATCCCAATGTGAACGAGCAAGCAGGGTCACCGAAGGACGAGGACGGTGCATCTGCCTCATCGGAAAACAAACCGAGTGCAATAAGTGAGGAAACACCTCACGGGGACTCGGCCTATTTCTCTGACAATGATCCAGGAAAAGAGAACGAGATCAAAGAAGATGGAGAAAAAGATACAGATGGTTCTAAAAGCCACGAAGAAGACAACTCGAAAGAAATCACAGCATTGATGCCCGAAGAAGAACGTCCAAATGTTTTAGAAACTGAGAACGTGAATGATGAACCACATTTATGTTCAGCTCTGATCCTGAAAGCAGATGAAATGGTCTCCCCTGGTTCCTCCAAAGCTTGGGTTCTCTCTCCCACTGAGACATCTCAGAACCCAGCAACTGACAGGGTTCAGAATAAAGACTCCAATGGCCTTCAAAACAAATCGCCCTCAGAGACCCAGCCATCAGATCTGCTGAAGTCTTTTGACAAACCAGACACTGAGGAAACCAAGGAACCTGACACTCCACCATCCTCAGAGACTGAGGAAGATACTGAGGACTACTTTTACAAAGAGAAAGAGGTGATGGAAACCACATGCTCAGAGGAGCCTCTACCTCAAGACACGCACAGTGTGGAGGTTTGTGGAGCTGATGGAACTGAGAGAACTTCAAAAGACAAAACAGAAGTACTAAGCAGCACCTTGAAGGATGAAGTACAGTGTCTAAAGAACTCCACCCGTCCTGCTTCTCCTCCTCCTCCACAACCGGATGGACGAGCATCCCCATTAGATGGAGCAGACGCTGATGATGAAGACAAAGATTCAGATGACAGTGATGAATCAGACGAGGAGTTGCGCTCCTACTGCATTCAGGACCAGAGTGAGGAGAGTGAGGATGAGGTCCTGGTGGTGCCCATCATCGTGAGTGACCGCGGTGATGCTCACAACCTCAGGAGTCTTCTGAAAACGCCAAGCTCCCTCCCTGATTCACTCGCTGATCAAACCCAGTCCAAAACGAAGGCGGTGTCCTTCTTTGATGACGTGACGGTCTATTTGTTTGACCAAGTAAGTAACATTTTATTCTTTCACCTTTAATACACAAACTGCACGAAACGAGTGAGACACTTTATTAAAACCTGCAACCATAACTGACAAAACCCAGTGGAGGGGGTGGTTGGTGGGGTGGTTGGTTTGGTTTTGGTGGTTGGTTTGGTGGGCTGTGGTGGTGGTGGTTGGTTTGGTTTTGGTGGTTGGTTTGGTGGGGTGGGGTGGTTGGTGGTGGTGATGGGTTTGGTGGGGTGGTGGTGGTGGTTGGTTTGGTGGTGGTAGTTGGTTTGGTGGTTGGTGGTGATGGTGGTTGGTTTGGTGGGGTGGATGGTGGGGTGGTTGGTGGGGTGGATGGTGGTGGTGGTGGTTGGTTTTGGTGGGGTGGATGGTGGGGTGGTTGGTGGGGTGGATGGTGGTGGTGGTGGTTGGTTTTGGTGGGGTGGATGGTGGGGTGGTTGGTGGGGTGGATGGTGGTGGTGGTGGTTGGTTTTGGTGGGGTGGATGGTGGTGGTTGGTTCATCTGAACATCATGAAATGGAAGTTGAGTTGTGTTTTAAAAATGTAAACTTTAAAAGATTTAATGAATTTACGGTTCGTTTCTGATATTCGATGACCAGACAGCGAGGTTCAAACAAACGAGTTTAAGGATCTGATGTTTAACATAAAGAATAGTTCTGCAGTAAGAAAATCAAACCACGTGTTGTTTTTTTAGGAAAGTCCAACCTCAGAGTTAACAGAATTCTCATTGGCTCTGGGAGAGGATTTGAGATCATGTGACCAACACGAGAAATCCTCTGAGGCCGTCGCTTCAGAAGAAAGTGAGAGTTCATTCTGAACACATTAAGAACCTCATTTACATATTTATAATGAAAACATGAGTTTGACTCCTCCCTCTGTTTGCAGATGCAGCTCTGGAGTGGGAGGACGATTTCTCCTTGCCACCTCTTGAAACCTCTTTGAAGGAATCACCTCCAGATCTGAAGTTTAAAGCGAACCCCGTGGACGTGGCCAGCAGCAAGCCCGCGGCTCCGTTCTCCCGCTTCACCGTCTCACCCTCCTTCACCTCCCGCTTCTCCATCACGCATGTGTCTGACTCTGATCTGGATTCTGCAGGAGGTAAAACCTTCACAAAGAGAGATGAATTAGAATGCTGATTTAGTCTCCTGAAACACATTCCCGAAATCGGCATCAGGGTTACTTAGACGTTCCTGTTTGGTTTATCCATCATACCTCAGACAGTTTATGTTTATGAGGTTGTGTGGTGTAATTAGAGGGTTTCTTAATTAAGATTGAAATGACTTTCAGTAGATGGTTTCACGTCAGTCTGCTTTATCTGCTCAACAGGAAGCAGTGAGGATGGAGAGAGAGACTGAGAGCTCCACTGCCCTGAACTTTCATCTTAAACCTCAAGGTTTCAGTTAAAGGAAGTGACGGAGATGCAGACGCAGACACAGACGCAGACGCAGACGCAGACAGAGACGGAGACGGTGCTGACTGATGAACTGGAACTAAAAATAAAGAATGAAGACACAGAGCCATCTGCTTTTTAAGAAACCCATCAGTGACCTGAACAATCCATAACATCTCATCTTCATTGATTTGAATTTTAAGTGACCTCACGGTGACATCACAGAACGTTCTGAAGGATGGACGTCCAGCACCCAGAGACAGACAGAAAACTGCTGACTGTGCAGTAGAGTTCATTATGACGCTGAGGTGAAGGACAGGAGGAGCACTGTTCTGTGATTACAGTCGGACTCCTCCTCCTCGTCCTCCTCATCCTCCTCCTCTTCCTCACGCTGGCTGAACTCTGCTGTTTGAGGACGATATGAAACCCTGCTGCCTTGAGTCAGTCCTCCACCTGTAGCAGATCAAGGTCAGGAAACCCTCCACTGCCTCCAGGACTCAGATCTTTGTCCCGTCCGGACGTCCGCCCGCAGTCTCGGTGTTCTTCAGCCCTGCAGGTCGCGCCGCTGTGACCTTCAGAATCAGAGATGCTGCACCATCCAACTTTTATACATTCAGCAAAAAGTCAAAAATACACTTCACAACCTGGACATCACACCGCCGTCCACACGACCTCCACCACAGTGGCAACGCATCACAACCACCCATACGTTCAGGTCCTGAAGCTTGAGGAGGCGGGGCCGTGCAGACGGGGCGTGGTCAGTTCGGGTGAAGATTATAAATTTGTCTGAAGACTTTTTATTTTTACTTGAGATGAGAATGAAAGATGTCTGAATCTCATCTCCATCTGATTCAGTGATAAACATCTGTAGCTCCACCCCCATCATCACTCACCTACACCAAGAACAGTTCCATCTAAAGCCTTAACGTAGGAACGGTTCCTCCTCATCATCAGTGCCTGACCTCACAGACGCTAAATTACAGAGACCAGAAGATTCCGTCTGACTGAAGTGGAATTCTTATCTGTTTTATCAGGAAACGAGGGAGACTGGAATAAACACTACATCAAATACTGAGTACAGTGCTGGATGATGATGATGATGATGATGATGATGATGATGATGAAGAACAGGTTGCTCCAGAGCTGCTCAGATCTTTTTAGTCCAAACTTCAGCTCCCTGAGAGCTTCACATCACAGACTCGGATCTCCTTCATTCTCTTTAATGTTTTTTTTTAAGGTGACATCAAAGAAACCTTTATTAAAAAGCCCTTTGATGTTTTTGGAATATCTCTCGTCAGTGTTAACTTTAATTATTGGTCTTTAGTTTGAAACCCGACGCCGTTCTCGTCACGGTGTTTGAGCTCTGAGGAGACGAACACGATGGAGATCTGGCTTTAACAGGAAGTTCATATGAAAGACTGATGGATTATTAGATTAGACAGAAACCGTCGGTCTGTTCTGGATTTTCTCATTAATACTTTACTGCAGGTGGGACTGAGGGCGGGGTTATTTTTGTATTCGGTGCAGGACGTGATGAGTGTGGGACGGTGGACGTGAAGACTGAGACACAGCTCCTGAAATCTGATGCTTATTAGATGAGTTCAGAATAAACCCTGTGTAATTATTAAAGATTATTAATATTATCTGCAGATCCGTTTGAGTTCATTAATCAGTGTGCTGCTTATATCACGTCTCATATCAAAGAAAAATAAACCATTGTTTGACTCCTTGTCTTTTCTTTGGTTTTTATGTAAAGTTCCTGAAACATCTCAGAAATTCTAATGAAAGTGTTAATTATGGAAATGTCTTTTCCAGATTAATTGATTGATTGTTCATAGTAACAGCATCATGACTTTAATGATTCATTCTGTGGAATTCTTTCTGTGAAGTTCATTATTCGTTCAGGTGTTTCTGCTGCCCCCGTGTGGTTGTGATCATGAATGTAGGTAAGGGTGTTGGAACCCTGCAGGTGACCCGGATCTTCAGAGCGTTTTGTTCGGATGAGAATAAATCATGAATTTAATGACGTGGTTGATGTAAAGCCAACATCCGGGTTGTGGCGCCCTCTTGTGGATTTGTTAACGGCGCATTACAGCAAAAGTATCATTCGAGCGGCAGCGGGTTGGGGGGGGGGGGGGGGGGGGGGGGGGGGGGGGGGGGGGGGGGGGGGGGGGGGGGGGGGGGGGGGGGGGGGGGGGGGGGGGGGGGGGGGGGGGGGGGGGGGGGGGGGGGGGGGGGGGGGTTACAGACTTCTGTGTGACGTTCTATCACATCAGAATCATTCAGAAGCTTTAGAGCAGTGGAACACAGTGGAACACAGTGGGGGGGGGGACATTTTATAATGTTGAGTTTATCTTTGTGTCGCCACCTGCAGGACGGGAGGGTATTTGTGTTTATACTGAAACTGAGATATGCAGTCATTGTGTTGGGAGCTCTGTGTGGAATGTATGGTGTGTAACACACACACACACACACACACACACAGTGTTTTCAGGGGACTACAGCAGCTTCATAGTTTTCTGCACGACTGCTGAGGAGCTGAGTGTTTTAATCCTGTATGATTATCACTGCGAGTGCTTCTCCTCCTCCTCCTCCTCCTCCTCCTCTCTCTCTGCTCTCCTCCAATACCAGCTTCATCCCTCAGTGTGTCAGGGCTGGGCTTGTGCTCATGGTGAGTGCGCTCTCTCTCTCTCTCTGTCTCTCTCTCTCTCTCTCTCTCTCTCTGCCTCCATTACTCTCTAAACATTATCCACAGTAGATATTCTCTGGTGGTTCCCTTCTCCTTTAAACACCCTCCTGTTTGCTCCTCTGAGGCTCGGTCTGTTCCTCCTCCTGGCTCCTCCTCCTCTGCTGAAGCCTTCACCTCCGTGTTTCTTCTCCTGAGGCAGGTTTGAGGAGGAGATCTGAGATGTGATGAGCATGCTGGGTCCTTCCTCTGAAGCTGCGGGCATGACGGCGCCTCCGTTCTGGTTCTGGAGCGTGTGCTTCGCGTCGTCGGGGATGATGGAGCATCAGCTGCAGCACGCAGATCACAAACACTGCACAAGCTGGATCTGGAGGTTGGTCTGCTCTCAGCATGCAGGTCTTCAGATTGTTTTCATTTGGGGAATGTAGCATGGTTATGATGTCATGGAGGCAGGATTTATCTGATAACGCGCTCCATCGCGGCCTGCGTGGAGGCGTGAGATCAGCAGCAGTGGTGGAGGTCCTGCAGACCTCACGTTGGTGTTTGGGTCGTCGATGGCGACAGTCGGAACCTTTTAAGGTGTCAGATGACATGGAGGTTGGATTAGATGTTGAGCAGCAGTGAGGGCAGGGGCCTTCAGTCTTCTGAGACGATTTTCATTCTGAGTTCATCAGTCTGTGAAATACTGTGAAAGTATTTTAAGGGGTCATAATGATGTAGTGTTGATGTCACTCACCCCCCCCCCAATCCAGACTTTTTGTTCTTTGTTGTTTCTGTAACCGGAACCCTGCTGAGCTCTTACTGCTGGAACGTTAAACGTTGAGGTTGGATGGATGCTGCATGTCCTCCCCGTGTCTCTGTGAGTTCACTCTGGGTTTGGGTTCTTCTAAAGACACATTGAAGGGTTCACCACATGATGCCCTGCTTCATGACCTTTAAACCTGATGACATCACACTTTCTGCTCTGATGTTTCTGATTGGATGATGGCTGACATGTCGCGATAAAATGAACTGAGCTTTGATCTGTCTCGCAAAAGCCTCGATCAATCTCCGTCTGTAGCTCCGTCTGTAACCCTGGTTCCATAATGACCTGAGAGGATGGAGGCTGCAGGACCCAGCTGAACTCTTCACATCCATCCTCAAACATCTCCATCTAATTCAGAACCCAGAGCAGTTCTGATGTTCTGATTCTGATGTGAACTGATGAATCAACAGCTTTACCTCAGATACCTTTAACTCTGTATATTCTACACGTCACTCAACAGCATTCTCTCATTCTGAACATTTCTAAGCCTATCCCAGTGCTTAGCCAAGGAAAGCAGATTTCATATAAAGATCACCAGCCCATCACAGTGCAGACAAACCGACCTCCACACAGGAAACGCTTCATCCTCAGCTTCCTGTACGAGAGCTGCAGGAGGACCTTCACAAACTTAGGAGAGAACATGCAAACTTCTCACAGAAACAGAGGAAGGGGGTGGTGTTGACTGTACTATCCACTGCACCACCAAGTCACCGACAACGACATTAATAATAATTCATAGATGACGATACATCTGATTATGATTGTCCCTGATCTCAGCGCGGTTCTGTTTCTGGTATCAGATGTTTGTGTGTGTGAGGAACCCGTCTCTCTCTGAGGCGGAGACTCTTCTCTGGTCTCTCCTGGTAACTGTAGGAATAATTAGAACAGATCACATCATTAAATCAAAGCTCATTTCCCCGTTAACTTTCATCTCATCATTTTAATAAACACTGATTCATTTAAATAAAGTCCAGCCTCGGACGGGATGATGTCAAACCTTCTTAAAAGTCCCGTCCGTCTAATGGATCAGTGTCCGGCCTGCTGAGAACGTCCAACCTTCAGCACAAACATGAGACTTTGGTTTCAGGAAAGCCCTGGAGACCGTGATCTTCACTGGATTCTGTTGGATTCCTTCATCATGGGGTGTGTGTGTGTTTGTTTGTGTTTGTGTTTGTGTGTGTGTGTGTGTGTGTGTGTGTGTGTGTGTGTGTGTGTTCTGGTTTTAGTTGATGTTTGGGGCTGATGGCTGATATTTCTTTTCTCAGGTCATTTGGAAGATGTAGCTAAAACTGAACAAACAGCGAACCACTAAACACTTGGAGCTCAGGTCTGTAAGCACTTTGGAAAGCCCCTCCCACCATGGCTAAGAAGGCACCAAGTGGACGGGGAAAAGGAGAGCGGCTGGATGCCATGGTGGCGCTGCAAGGTGCCAATGAGGAGCTGAGAACCAAACTCACAGAACTCCAAATCGAGCTGCAACAGGAGAAGAACAAGGTGAGTCCACGGAACTGTCTCAGAACTCAGCATTACTAAAGCCAGGCTTCAGTTAACCACAACTCACCTGAACTCGGCTTCAAACCGATATCTGTGAGAGTTTCACCTGAAAAAGATACTAAACTAAATATTAGATCTCATCAGATCATCAGATCCTGTTTATGTCTGTTTAGAACCCTGAAACCAAGACCCGCTTTACAAGGATGAGCTAGAAATGCTGCACCGTCTGTATTTAGATCCTTTAGAACCTTAAATTCCTCAATCTAATCTAAACCCGGTGGATTAATGAACAGATGATGAGGTTCTGAGTGATGAATAAACCGTGCATCAGTTTTCTCTGAGACGGTTCCACCTCAGACAATCAGCCTGTGTTCCATCCTGCTCACCAACACACTGCCACGTTCTACAGATGGAGCAACATCAAACCAGACGGACTGACTGCAGCTATTGTACAACGTCTCAGTCAGACTGACGGCAGCTGCAGAGGGTGGAGATGGTGGAGATGCCTCTGCTTCTCTGAGGTCTGAAAGAACAATGTGAAACATGTAAGATGGAGAGGAACATCCACCAGGCTTCCTGAGGGGCTGGATTTGGAAGATCAGGTCATGATAAACTCGGACTCATCCATTAGCCCGAGATGACTGTCTGCGTCCAATCGGACGTATCCATGAGGTTAAAGGTCATGTGACTCTGGGTGTCATAGCAGTGATTTTAAACAAACCCAGTTCAGAGATGGTGAACACAAGGACATTAGAACCTTATGATCCACGGAATTTAAGGCATGAACATGACGGAACACCTCACACACCATACAGCGTCTCGCAGTCCGGCACGTAACAACAAAACATTATTTATACAATTATTACTTTAATCTCCTTCCTGTTTTTTTAGTTTATTTTTGTCTCTTTTGGATTACAGTGTTTTGTGGTTTATGGAGCCCTCTGGTGGCGGTTCATTGGATTGTTAGATTTTTTTAAAACTGTTTGAAGTCTTGCTTTAAAATTCTTTCTGATGTTTAGCTGAAATTAATTAGTAATGTTACATATTCACAGCTAATGATTCTGTATAATTGTGTGTGTGTGTTTAGCTCTGTGTTGAACAAATTCCAAACATTAGGTGTGTTCAGTGTTTAGTCTGTGGACCCTCATTAAGAATAGCAGTTAAATGTGTGTGTGTGTGTGTGTGTGTGTGTGGGGTTGCAGGTCAGTAAGTTGGAGAGGGAGAAGTTGCAGGAGGTTCGTCATGAGCAGCACAAATCTGCAGCAGCCATCAGCGAGCTCCGAGCAAAACTCCACGAGGACAAAGTGCGTGAGCTCCACTGCGTCCGCGAGACGCTGCTGCGGCAGCACGAGTCCGAACTGCTGAGGGTCATCAAGATCAAAGACGGAGAGATCCAGAGGCTCCAGGCCCTCGTTAATGCTCTCAGAGATGGATCCACAGACAAGGTGAGGAACCCCAACACCTGCTCACTCCTCATCCAATCAGATCCCACCAGCTCAGCAAGATTAATATTTAAGTAGGAAATGACGTATGGAGCTGAACCTGAGCCCCAGGAATAGAGGATAGGTTTTACCACCAGGTGGCAGCAGAAGGCTGTTGATCATGTTGACTTCCTGAGCGCCACCTTGCTGTGATGGCTGTCTGAACATCTTTGCCTTTAAGTTTTTTAATTAGCTTATTTTCAGAAAATTAATAAATTTACAAAAAAAAAAAAAAACAGAAAATCAGAAAGAGCTGCAGGTTTCATTGATACACACACACACACACACACACACACACACACACACACACACACACATTACACACCTCTGACCCACACACACACACCTACCTCAGCCCCAAAAAATAAAAATAAAAAAATATAAAATAAAGTGACCTGAATGTCTAAAAATTCAGACACAATCCGAATTTAATGTGGAAGCCTTTTTAAAGAAATAAAATTATCCTTAGACTCCTAGCCACCAGGGAGAACATACCAATGGATATTAAAGGCTTTTTCATATCCATGTGATGGCAGGCAGTAATCAGTTGCTCATTCAGGGGCTCGCTGATGATGGGGGCGCTGTGCAGGCCGTGGGTGAGATCTACGTTCTACGGCCTCGGGCAGGGCTGCAGTGACATCATCAGGATGGAAACGGATTAAAGGTCAATAGAAGGGTTCCATCATGTAGAGGAGGAGATCCAGAGGACAGAATCCTGTTGGCTATTCTATAAAATCCGCTGAAGCTTTCTGAACGCACATGGACCTTCAGCAGACCTGCTGAACCCGTTCTGATCTCCTCCAGGTGAAGTCCGCTCTGATGTCTGAGGTACGGGAGGAGGCGCGGCGGGGCTTTGAGGTGGAGAGACTGCGTCTGCTGCAGGATATCTCAGAGCTGAAGGCTGTAAAGCGACAGATGGAGGAGGCTCTGAACGTGGCGCTGCAGGCCGACAAGATCAAAGCGGCCGAGATGCGCAGCGTCTACCACCTCCACCAGGAGGAGCTCAACCGGATCAAAAAGGAGTGTGAGAGGGAGATCCGCCGGCTGGTAAGCGTTAACGCAGGAACCCCCCGCCCCCCATGACCAGAGGAACCAGTTGAATGTCAGTTGAGAGTTTTGGGAGTTCATCTGTCTGTATTTTATCTTCATGCTTGAGTTTTACTTCATTCATTAATCTGATGTTGGTCTGATCTGATCTCATCTGATGATGTAAACCTCATGGCTGGATCCTCAGACTCCCTGAACCTCTGATCATCAGAGTCTGAAGCTGCAGACTCCTCGATTTGAAAGATTAATATCAAAATAACAAATGAAAGCATGTGGACTGACGTGATGTAATAGATCTGTAGAGTCTTAAACAGTCTCAGATTTAAAGCACCTTTAGAACCAACTTCAGAAAATGTTCAGAACCTTCGGGGAGGCACCAGGTTCTCCATCACCCTGAGTGTCACTCTTCAGATGAAGGTACATCATCTTAATGTGCAGATGATGTTCATATTAAAATGAGTTCTTTAAACATTCAGGTAATGTTCTCAGGATTAACGGAACAGGGTCACGGTCTGAAAAACTGAGAAACTCCTTAGTTACAGTCTCCATCGGGGTTCCCATACCTCTCACTGAGCTTCAGGGTTCAGCAGTCATCCTTCTGAACGTGCCTCACAGTCACCACATCATTCAGAAAGACATGATGATGACGTAATCAGAGGGGCGTTCGAGCTGCTGCATCATGGGCTTTCTTGGCTCAGCCCTTCATAGTGCTGGTTTTGTTCTTGGATAAAGGCCAAGCACCCCCCCACCACCACCCCCTCCACAGATAAGAGTGGAGTAGTCCAAATGTTTATGGATGTGAGGAGAGTCTTGGGGGGGGGGGGGGGGGGGGGGGGGGGGGGGGGGGGGGGGGGGGGGGGGGGGGGGGGGGGGGGGGGGGGGGGGGGGGGGGGGGGGGGGGGGGGGGGGGGGGGGACCAGAACAGGAGCAGGACCGAGCTCAGGGTGGGACCAGAACAGGAGCAGGACCGAGCTCAGGGTGGGACCAGAACAGGAGCAGGACCGAGCTCAGGGTGGGACCAGAACAGGAGCAGGACCGAGCTCAGGGTGGGACCAGAACAGGAGCAGGACCGAGCTCAGGGTGGGACCAGAACAGGAGCAGGACAGTAACAGACTTGCATTTGGAGGAGTGTGAGGATCCTAATTATTATAGAAGTGATTATGGAGCTCAGAGTGGACAGGTTCTCGGTGTGGTGTGATGGGTCTGAGCTGAGTACTGTAGATGATGCTGATGATGAGGATGAGGGCTCTGTGATGGTGACTGTACTATGTTCTGTCCTGTAGATGGATGAGATAAAGGTTAAAGAGCGTACTGTTCTCGGTCTGGAGAGGGAGGTGACCGTGCAGACGGCTCACACTCTGAAGCTGCGGCGGCAGAACCAGGCCGTCAGCGATCAGTTGCTTCTGTTCAGGGACCTCAGTCCAAAGAGAGAGGGCCCCCATTCAGCTGGTGCAGGAGACCCATCAGACAGCGCCGCCACCCCTGTAAGCAAACCTCACTGCACCCGTTAGATCCACCTCTGAGGGAGTGTTTCATCTGGTAAAAGACCTCTGTACGATGCCACACCTCAAACTCCAGATGTTTCAGAATTTAGGGCTGCAGAGAGAAAGTCCAGGTTTATCTGATGTTCCCTGATTCAGGGGTTCATGTGCGTCTGCGTTGTGATGACCTTTCATGAATCATTCTCTCATGGAGTGCAGCTCAGGAGGACGTCAGAAGGTGAATGTTCTACAGGTTCCTCTGTTATGGAACAACCTTATAGGCAGTCTGTATGTGATTCAGGTGTTTAGTCTGTTTAGGAGAAGAAGGGGACCCTGACCTGAGGTCAGCTTTATTTATATTTAAAGATCTGCGTCCAATAAAACATCATCTCAAAGCTGCTCCACAAAGTTCTAAACCTGAACCCCAGTGACAGAACCTGAATCGTTGATGGATTTGTTCTTCTAAAGATCAGAGGCTTACATTATAACATTCAGCTTCATCAGCAGATCTCCATGTAATGAGGACAGAGCCTCAGACTCCTGAGGACAGTGATAGCGCCACCACATGTTCACAAACTGCCCTCACGGCTCTACAGCAGATCCCTGACCAGTTTTACAGGATGTTGTTCTGTTTTATATGCATGCCCCCCCCACCTCACCTCCACTTCCTGTCTTTGGTTAAATTAAATGCATTATTATTTTTTATGTTGTTATGTTCTTACGTAACTTTGGTTCAACGTTTTGTGCCTGAGGGATTATAGAACCTTTTTGGAAACTTTATAGCCTCCCAAGAAAAAATGAATCTAAACCCCAGTTCCAGTTTTATTGTGTAATTCTGAGTGAAGGTTCTTGTTTAAGTTCCAGTCTTCTGCAGTTGGTTCCTCTTTCAGGTGCAGCAGCTGGATGAGAAGGACGCTCGGCGTTTCCAGCTGAAAATCGCTGAACTGAGTTCCATCATCCGCAAACTGGAGGACCGCACGGCTCTGCTGTCCGAGGAACGCAACGAGCTGGTGGGTTCTCCTCGAAGATCTCACTAACAGATCACTTCAACAACCACACCAGAACCAGAACCAGAACTCACTCTTCATCATCCACCGTGTGTGTGTGTTTCTGAGACAGCTCAAGCGTCTGCGTGAAACAGAGAGTCAGTGTAAACCTCTGTTGGACAAGAACCGCCGTCTGAGTCGTAAGAACGAGGAGCTGGTTCACGCCGTCAGACGCATGGAGAACAAACTACGCTTCATCACTCAGGAGAACATGGAGATGGTGCACCACCTCCATCTTCCACTTTAATAATAAACCAGAGAGCCAGAATTTCAAAATGTCATCAGAACACGTCCTTTATTCTAATTAAAAATTAACAAACACTGCTGTCTCTGATGAGTCCATAACTGTGGTTGGTCTGTTGGTCAGAGGGAGAAGGTGGGGACGCTGCGCAGACCGAGTTCTCTGAACGATCTGGATCAGAGCCAAGAAGAACGAGAAATGGAGTTTCTGCGTCTGCAGGTTCTCGAGCAGCAACACATCATCGACGACCTTTCCAAGGTTTACACTCTGTTATTACACACACACACACACACACACACACACACACACACACACTGCAGAGCCGTCAGGTCTCTGTGAGCGTGATGGTTTGTGATGTTTGTTGGTTGCAGGCTCTGGAGACGGCGGGATACGTACGGACCGTCATCGTGAGTGCAGCTCTGAGGTCTGAGATGTTGGGTTGGTGTGAAGGTGCAGATCACAGACTGATTTCAGATGTTAATGGAACTCCTGTGGAACAGTTTTATAAGAATCCATGTAGAACGTACAACAGAAGAATTCTAAATGATCTCAGATTTGGTTCTGGTGGAAACACCGATGTTCTCCACCTGCTGGTCATTGCTGGTGGTGACCGTGCCATCAGGTCTGCTGCAGGGTCATCAGTATGAAGCGCCCCCCCCCCCAACCCACCACCACTTTTATCTCAAAACTCTTTCAGCTGGGGGGGTCGGTATGTCTCTCTAGCGCCACCTGCAGCTGATTCTTTCATGCACTTTCCACTCCGTCTGCACACTTTAGATCTCACTCACCTTAATCTGAGAGATTAGGATTGAAGCTCAGTCTAAATGGCAGAGGTGTGTGTGTGTGAGGAGAGGTGTGTGAGGTGCGAGGTGTGAGGTGAGGTGTGTGTGTGTGAGGAGAGGTGTGTGAGGTGTGAGGAGAGGTGTGTGAGGTGTGAGGTGAGGTGTGTGTGTGAGGAGAGGTGTGTGAGGAGAGGTGTGTGAGGAGCGAGGTGTGAGGTGAGGTGTGTGTGTGAGGAGAGGTGTGTGAGGTGTGGGTGTGTGAGAGGTGTGTGTGTGTGAGAGGTGTGTGAGGTGTGGGTGTGTGAGAGGTGTGTGTGTGTGTGTGTGTGAGGTGTGTGTGTGTGTGTGTGTGTGTGAGGTGAGGCTCTGACCTCTTCCATTTAGTTTACTAAGGTTGTTTTGGGGGGGGGGGTCTTTAGGAGCGGGACATGCTGCTCAGGTACAGGAGGCAGGACAGTCTGCGCAGGAGGCGGAGCTTCAAGGCTTGTAAGGTACTGAATGTTGGAATGATCTGAAGGTGTTTACATTAAACACTCCACTGGAACTGCGTGTAAATGGCGCCTCCCGTTTTCACGTAGCCCGTCGTTGAGACGTTCTTTGGCTACGACGAAGAAGGTTCCGTGGACTCGGACGGCTCGTCCTTGTCGTACCTTACTGACCGCACGCCCTGTACCCCCGAGGACGACCTGGGTGATGAGGAGGTGAGTGTGCGGCCGCGGGCTGCCGGCCGGCGGGTGTGGTCCTAACGTTGTGTGTGATGTCTGAAGGTGCTGCTGAAGGAGGAGACGGAGCTGAGGTTCAGACAGCTGACCATGGAGTACCAGGCCTTACAGCGGGCCTACGCTCTGCTTCAGGAGCAGGTCAGAGGAACCTTCGATGCTGAGAAAGAAGTGAAGGTCAGAAACCTCCCTCGGTCCAGCTGAGCCATCGGTTCATTATTCTGTAATGAAACTCGTTTGATAACGATGTGAAGATCAGAGACCTGGGTGAGAACGAGCACCACGCCATGATCTGCACAAAGAAGGTGAAAACGAGGCACCAAGTGTTTGTTCAGTTTTAGAAGAAGAGCCCTTGTGAGGACCGAGGCTCAGCAGGTCACTCCTCCTCCTGTAGATGGCGCACAGCGGCGTTCAGTGGCGTTATGCTTCCTGTTTTGCAGATCCGAGAGCAGCTGCAGAGCGAGCTGAACCGTTACAGAGAGCGGGTGGAGGATCTGGAGGGTGTTCTGAAGCAGCAGGGCCAGGTGACCTCACAGCACACTGTCTGCAGATCAGTCCGACTTCTAGAACATTCAGGGAGAACGTCCGTGTGTCTGAACGAGGTCGGTTCTCCGTCTGATGAGGGAGAACCGTATCTGACCACAGTCTGAATCATGTGAGGTTCTGTGTAGCAGGTCCTCTGGTCAGGACCTTCAGTGGTGATTAAAAAAGGCTTGTGTTTCAGGACATGAAGTGGATTGAGGACAAGCAGGCCCTCTACCAGAGGAACCAGGAGCTAGTGGAGAAGGTCCGAACTGGGCTGCTGAATCTTATTTAAACAGATGTGCAGATGGATGGTCTGAGTGTTGGCTGGTTCTCTCGAACAGGTGAAACATCTGGAAACAGAGGAGCTGCGTCTGAAAACTGAGGTTCAGGACGTGAAGGACCAAAATGAGCTGCTGGAGTTCCGCATCCTGGAGCTGGAGGTGAGCAGGACCGAGACGCTGACCTGTTATTTTCTTTCGTTTCGTAAACGGCGGGTGGACGAGGTCCATCTGTGTGGAGTTTGCATGTTCTCCTCATGTGACCAAAGACCCACATGCCGTTGTGCCGCACCGAGACGCGCTGAGAGGACTTTCTGTTTTAGGAGAGAGAGAGGAGGTCTCCAGGGATTAACTTCAAGAATGTCCACTTCACAGAGGGAACGAGTCCACTGCAGGTCTACTGCGAGGCTGAGGGAGTCACAGTGAGTCCTCTGTTCAGTATGTACAGAGGGTATGACATACAGAGAGTATGACATACATCGTCTGTATGTCAACCCTCACTCACAGTGTGTGTTTAAACCCTTGAGTTCAGAGAGAGGGACACACTCCTGTCCCCGTCCCCGTCCCCGTCCCATCTCATGGTTTTCTGTTTCCATTTGTGAGGACATCGTGATCACGGATCTGATGAAGAAGCTGGATATTCTGGGAGATAACGCCGTAAGTGTATGTTCATTTCCTACATAGATAGTCTGTGTGTGTGTGTGTGTGTGTGTGTGTGTGTGTGTGTGTGTGACTGATCATCTGTGTTCTTAATTAACTCCTGTGTTATTAATGATCTACAGAATCTGAGTAACGAGGAGCAGGTGGCCGTCATCCACGCCAGAACTCTTCTGACCTTAACAGAGAAGGTAGCTCTAACGTTTCCTCATTATTAATGATGTGCTGTGCACCTGAGTCAATCACTGTGTGTGTGTGTGTGTGTGTGTGTGTGTGTGTGTGTGTGTGTGTTTGCACTTAAAGTGGCTTGAACAAATTGAAGTGACCAAATCGGCGTTACGGCAGAAAATGCTGGACATTGAAAATGAGAAGGTAAAACATCAATCATACAATTAGAAATGACTTCTGATTAATAATAATATTAATTAATGAATGTGAGGTCATCGCTGCTGTCGTTAATAAATGTGAGGTCATCACTGCTGTCGTTAATAAATGTGAGG
>JAFMOD010000036.1:361510-377588 GCA_019802435.1 Corydoras maculifer
TGTGTGTGTGTGTGTGTGTGTGTGTGTAGAATGTGTGTGTCCATGGTGATGTGAGAGCTGAGGAATCCCTTTTGCCTTCATCATTCAGGTTTAACTCCTCCTCATCCTCCTACGTCAGGATTAAACACTGCTGTTCTTCTCCTCTCGCCTCCCACAGCTTCACTCCCCCTCACTCCCCTCACTCCTCACCCCCCCCTCACCCCCCCTCCCTCCTCACTCCTCTCATCTGATTCAGCAGCTCTGGAGAGTCGTGTCGTTCAGAACAAACACCGCACCGTTAATCTGGACCATCATGTTACACACACTGCACACAAGATGGACTTTAACAAGCAGGACTTTTATTTTACCTGGAAATAAAAACACGATGGAGATTCTTTAAATGATTTACATGACGAGTTAATCCAATCAACAGAGATAACGAAACATGAACAGAGATAACGATGAACTTTATTTCAAAATAAACTGAAATGACAGATCAGTGAGGATGAGGATGGGAACCTGATGAGGATGAATGGCACTAATTTTACACAATACAAGCTACAGTTGATGTCCACAATTTGAGCTCTGTGTTCATTGATGTTTATCGTGGTCGGTGTATCGTGATGGTTGTGTATCATGATGGTTGTGTATCGTGATGGTTGTGTATCGTGATGGTTGTGTATCGTGATGGTTGTGTATCGTGATAATTGTGTATCGGCATGGTTGTGTATCGTGATGGTTGTGTATCGTGTATCGTGATCAGTGTATCGTGATGGTTGTGTATCGTGATGGTTGTGTATCGTGATGGTTGTGTATCGTGATAATTGTGTATCGGCATGGTTGTGTATCGTGATGGTTGTGTATCGTGTATCGTGATGGTTGTGTATCGTGATGGTTGTGTATCATGTATCGTGATCAGGTTATCGTCATGGTTGTGTATTGTTATGGTTGTGTATCGTGATCGATGTATCGTGATCGTCCTCAAGCTTATTATTTCAAAAGGCAAAAAGGTTCTTTCGCGTCCGCGTCAGCCCTGTCTGAATGGTTTGTTCCGGTCAGTGGGCGGGGCTGTGGTGGAGGGGGCGGGGCCATGGCAGGCGCTCACAGCGTCTCTCACTGGCGGCCCCCGCGCGTGGGCTCGCGTGCACGCCGCTGCGCTGCCTATAAATAAGAGAGCCGGCGGCGGAGCCTCAGAACCGACTCACAGAGAATCGACTCACAGAGAGTCCGTCTCACAGAGAGTCTGTCAGCGGGGTCGTCCTCACCGTCCTCACCGTCCTCACCGCGGGGAGCTCAGCGTCCTGTCCATGGTTCAGACCGGAGCCTCGAAAATGTCCCGAGCCGACGAAGTGCACCGCATCACGGAGAACGTGTACAGGGTGAGTCGCTCCGGGCGCTGCGGCGCTTTGATCTGTTTATTAATGACACTAATCAGTCTGATCAGTCTGATCGCCCTCACAGAGCTGAGCTTTATTCTCTGATCCTGCCGTGGAGATCTGACATGAACCGATGAGTCAATGAGCTGGCTCTGGATCTCCTGACCTCAGGGTGCAGGGATGAAGCATCAGACTTTAATGATCAGACTGTTAGAATAAACATGCAGATGTTGCTCATACCTGTTCCTCAGTGGGAGAGCTGAATCAGTAAGTCTGTGATTCTTATTCAGTCAGTAAATCAGAACTCATCAGTTAATGAGTTTAATTAGTTTGTGGATGTTTAAGTTTGATGAAGAAACTTCACTGAGGTTCTGATGTTGAGAGGACGCTGAGTTCAGGACGCATCATTAACCCGACCTCCTAAGATTTTAAGACTTTACTAAATGAACATTTACACTGATTGGGTTAAAAAATGTGGACAGCCTTGTTAGTGAAGCGGGGATGATCAGTCGGTCTCAGGTCTCTCGGTCGGTCGGTCGGTCAGTCTACAGGTCAGATCGTTCAGTACCTTCACTTTTTCATTCACCTCTCGGTCAGATTTGCAGTGAAAGCTGTGAACTCGGCGGTCAGTGGATCTGTGTTGGTTTAACACCGTGCCGCTCAGTGTGAATGTCTGAGAGATTGAGTGTAAATGTTTTCACACCCAACAAAATCAGGAGAGGAGAGGGTTTGGTACTTTAAAGTTGTTTTAATGATTTAAAGCGGGGCAAGCTTCACCCGCCTTTCACTGAAACGTGTGTATACTGTCACCGGATCATCAACCAAACCCACAATACTCTGAGATTACCAGAGGACTGCTGCTGAATAAGATGACCTTCATGAACGTCAGGGTCAGGGTTGGTGTTAGGGATGTGTGTGTGTGTGTGTGTGTGTGTGTGTGAATATGAGGGCATCCTGTCTCAGGTTGGCAGATGCTCAGTAATCTGAGTGCTGCAGAGCCGAGCCTCCTGTTTGTGTCAGCAGTGAGTCAGTGTACATCTGTCACCGTGACTCGGTCGTGTCTGACAGTCTGTGTGTGGATCCACACGAGCGCAGGTCCAGGAGTGTGCTGGTGGTGTGTGACCCTCTGAATGACTGTGGGAAGTGTTGACGCGAGCGTGATCTGGACGCCCACATTTCTCTTTCTTTCTTTTGAATGCGTGAGCCGGCCTTGGCACAGGTTCATACTTCAGTGAGTGTGAGCCACTGCACAGGGACCACAGGGTGCACAGGTGAGGTATGCTGCTCTCTGTAAAGAGACTCCTCCGGGCCCCAGCCCGATAAGGTTGCAGTAAATTACCGTAATTACAGCAGTTAAACAGATTAATAGCATTACAATAGGAATTTCTTAATTTCTGCTGAAATGCAGCTTCAGCAGTACCACGGCAAACCCAGAGTGAAACGGGCACAGAACTTTAAAGTTTGGATCAAATGGGGAGGGTGACCGCTCCCATGATCCTCAGCTCAACCTCAGAGAGTTCGACGAAGTGAAATTCAGTGAAATCGTTCAGACTGAAAAAACAGGTTATTTATAGAGATTAAATAATTATGGATCATAATGTTAAAGATAATTTCCTCTGATTTATAATGAGTTCTTCAGTCTTTAGTTGAAGGTGATGTAGCAGTCATGGCCAGGTCATTACCAGGATGGCCCCGTCACACGGTTTCACACACACACACACACACACACACACACACACACATATATATATGTATAAACAATTTCTTTTTTAGCAGAAGATTTTATCTGAAGAGTCGTACAAATAAGGTGTGTGTGTGTGTGTGTGTGTGTGTGTGTGTGTGTATGGATGCTTGCAGTAAATATGTCTTTGGTGTGAGTTGATGTCAGGTGGTTGGTACACTTTCCGTTTCAAAGTGACCTTATCGGTGTGTGTAGCTGTATCCGTTTGGACGGGGTGTATGTTCTTCGGTTGGTTGGAACCCGTGGAGCTGCGTCAGAGGTGTTTGTAAATGTGCTGATGCAGCTCTTCTGTGATGATGTATCCAGTTTTGTAACGTGTGTGTGTGTATGTGTGTGTGTGTGTGAGTTGTGCTGCTCTGTAGCCAAAATAAACACCTGAAAGATAAACTCAGTCTGTCATGCGTGAACCGGGGGTAGGGTGTGGTTCTGGGGCATCGCTCATCTCAGACCGGTGTGTATCTCACTACATTAGGAGGTCGCCCTCATTCAGAGAGCTGTGAGGGAGGAGGCCACTTGGTGTGATGGTCTGGACTTTTCTTTTGAGATCTGATGGAGATTTAGCTCTGAACCTGCGTTTGACCTCCCTGTTTCTCTGACCGTCATGTGTTTCTTAAGCGTCGTCCCACAGCGCTGTGGACACCTTCAGTGTAGTGGGCTCTGAGTGGGTGCAGCTGTGTGGACACCCTTTCTGATGGAGGTCTGTGGAGGAGGTATTGTGGTAACATGTGCAGATAAAATGTGGATGGCTGTCATTTGAAATGTTCATGACCTTAAAGGTGGGTTGAATGAGAAACCTGATTCAGGAGGTGTATCAGACTGGCCCTTCTTGTTTTTTGTGTACAGTCCACTGTATTTGCTTCTGCAAACTGAAACTTGTGCTGGATTTAGTTTTTTGGCTTCAGGTTTCTGTTTAATCTCATGAAGGAAGTCCAGACTGGAGGACGTCAGTCCTGTACACACCCTCCTTCAGTGCAGAACTTTCTGGATGCAGATGTGTTTCACAGCCCGTCCTTTTAATCACAGCTGGGTTATAAATACACTGTGCTAACAGTTTGGGGAAGGCCTTTCTGGATTCAGAGAGGAAGACCTGATCGTTATTGGGTTTTCAGATCCTTACAGTACTGCAGGTACTGTTCCAAATATGACAGCATTTTGGGGAAGGCCCCACCCTGTTTAAGTGATTGATATTTCGGGGGTTGGTGTGAAACTGTGAACCCTGCTTCCACAGCGAGCTCTTGTACGTCTGATAGTGAGGCGTCCACATTCTTTTGTGAATGTAAAATAAAAGCCCCCCCGTGTGGAAGACCATGAAAATGCAGAGTCATCGGTGCTGATGTGAAAGTGAAATGCTAATGAAGTGACGGATTTGGTTTGTTTAATAAAAACCTAAATGCTGTCTGCTGACAGAGCTCTTATTTCAGATCTCAGTGAGTCTGATCTCCCATCGTGAACCCGGGTCACTGACTCACCGTCTCTGCAGTTCTAAATGGAACGTGGTGTTCTTCAGGATGGGCTTCCTCCAGTGTCTCACTCGCTACCCTGAAATATCCTCTCAACACCCCTTCTGCTTATTCTAAGGTGGTATGGCCCAAAAATGTGGAGACTGGTGATGCTCGCTGAAGGGACTGGGGTGGGGGGGGATTCCGACAGGACCATATATGGGCACGGAAGCTGTTTGCACTCTCTGCACTTCGTGGTGGGATGGATGCTGGCACTGCTGTGCGGAGGAGGCGCTCTCACATGCAGCTGATAACGCCTCATCTGAAATGGAAATGCCCAGAGAGCAGATGTTCCACTCGCACCGCTTCAGTATCGGGGGTGGGGGGGGGTGCTCCTGCACCGGGGGGAGGACACTGTTCTGAACAGAGGTGTATCTGAGGGTTCAGACGACCCTTACTGAGCTTAATGAGGCAGGGATGCTTAAATCAGTCTTCATTTGAATCTGAGCGCTGGACTCTGGACAGGTCATCAGTTTCTCATCACACTATGGATTTAATGACCCTCTTTTTCTGCACTGCGTAACGGTTATGTCATCTTTAAACACATTTCTTCGAACCATATGGTGATCTTTGAGTGTTTTTATAACTAATCCCTTATTTAATCCTGATAACAGCAGGGCTGTCGGCCGTGTCCTTCACTGACCTCTGCATGAACGCAACCAACTTTCATATTATTGGTTATTGTGAAGAATAATGAAAGAAATCTGCAATGTGAATCATGTGACCAAAAGAAAACCTGTTCCATACCCCCCCCCATCACTCACTTGTTTGTATTTTTATATTTAATGTTCATATTTGAAACACTGAATCTGTTTTAAGTGATTTAAGTGAAACACAGAATGACACGTTTCAGATGTTTCATATTTAGAAAGTGTGTTACTCTGTGTGTGTGTGTGTGTGTGAAACAGCTAAACTCAGTGTTTCAGGATGAGGTTGCTCTACTCAGGGGCTTTACAGATGCTGTTATGGTCTGTGAGGAAGCATCTGAGTGATGGATCTGGGGTTCAGGTCATGCTGAATGTGCTGTGCTGTTATTTTGCAGAACATTAGCTGCTTTGTGTTTTCATTCTCTGATGTTCTTCTTCAGATTGTAGTTAAATGATGGTTAGTGTTACTTCAGTTCTTGTTGTAGTTGTAAAACTGATGTAGTTACTGAAGCTGTATGTGGTGATTAGCTCCACCCTACTGCTATTACATCATCAGCTGCATACCCGGCACTCCAAATCCCAGAATTCTCTGTTGTAGAGCTGAGACCCAGCCCTCTGTATGTGTGTTTAGGTGTTTGTGATGCGTTTGTTTTTGCTCCTCCATTCGGCAGCAGTGTAATTAGCATGGCTGGAGGTCGTCAGTGAGATGCTGAGATAATGATCCATGAATCCTTCACTGCTGATCTGAAATGGATTGGGGCTTCTGAAGATCTACTGTGGATCAAACCTTTGTTTTAATCTGATGATGATCTTCATGTTGATTGGTTAGTCCTGGTGACTTGCTGTTGAAATGTCAGCGTGTCTCGTAGATTCAGAGGTTCTTGATGCTCCGTGGTTCATCAGTGCTGCACTGTTTCAGAAACTGAATCTGATCTTTACTCTTTAAGTTAAAGCAGCTTCACCAACAAACACCACGAAACAAGATGCAAATGGTTCCGGGAGCCCACCGGCCGGTTCAGCACGAGTTCAGTTTGGGGTTTGTGGGTGTTTGTGGTTCCAGCAGTCAGACATGATGATGGAATTATTAATGAACCCAGTGAAACACACACAGTCTCACTGCAGGAGTGTTTTTGTGTCAGTTCGAGTGCATTCTGGGAGTCATTTTCTTGTTTGAACTTCATCAGATCTCTTTTGCGTTGTCTGCGTTTATCTGTTCTTTTTTCTTTAATGATCAAAGAAAAGTCATTAACTGATGGTGAAGGTTATTCTTCATTTTGTGAACAGTAGCTACAGGAGGAGAGCGACTGTGTTCTGTTTAATGAGGTTCAGGTGAAGTGAGGGTGGGGTTTTCAACAAGAGGTTACAGCAAATGGACTTTAAAGGGCAGCTGTGAATGTGGGAGTGAGCGGGCGAACGAGTGAGTGAGTCAGTGCAGGAATATGGTTTACAGCATGCTCTGGTGATTGTTCTTCATCGGCTCGGCAGCCTGCACATCTTCAGGAGCTCACCTCTGTGTGGGGGTGCAGTGTGTGCAGCATCAGTGAATCATTCATTAGTACATCCACTGAGAGTTTGCATTTCAAGGTCTGAATCTGTTCGTTTATCATCTCCAGAATCTCCCACTCTGATGTCAGGCACCATTTTCATTTCAATTTTCACAAAAAATGGTCATTATCTTCCACCTAATCCTCTACTAGGGTCGTGGGGTTCCCCATGTCCATTCAGAGGAGAACGTTTCAGGCGCTGGGCAGATACACCCATGAAGGGGGCGGGGCCAATCTATCACTGAAACCTCACACAAAAAACACCCAAAAACAATTTATATGGGGCAGTTTAGAGCATTCAATTCACCTTGAATCCATGTTTTTGAACTCTGTGACTGGGTGTGCAGAAGTGTTCTTGTTTTTATTTTATTGTAAAAGCTAATCTTGTTAAAATGTGAAGTGAAACACGTACAGGTTAATTAATACAAACCCGTCTCATTAAATTAACACCCCCACCCCCCCTCAGACGTTCTATATTAAAACCGTGCGTTTAACAAAGCCTCGTTTTTTTTGCAGTCCATCATGGAGCAGTTCAACCCCTGCCTGAGGAACTTTGTAGCGATGGGGAAGACCTATGAGAAGGCCCTCTCCAGTGAGTACATCACCTGCCGTTCTCTACATCTCTCATCTGTAACTTGTTTTTATAGAAATGAGTCCTTCAGCTCAAAGCATTAGTGAGCTCTGCTTTACAACATCATGATTGCAGGTCTTTTGACAAAGCTTGCTAATTATGAAGCTGATTACCATGTTGAATGTTAACTGAAGTCCTAATGAACCGATGACTGTGCATTAAGTGTGTGTGTGTGTGGGGAATGGGCTTTGTGTGTTTAGTGATTTCATCATCTTCACATCAGCATCCGTCTGTGCCCCCGGCAGCCCTCTCACCGTGCATGGCTTCATTCTCTACTTTTGTTCTTGTGTTGGTTTGGTATTTGTGATGAGACGTTTGAGATGTTACTGTGTGCTGGAGACTGGCAGTCTTAGTTTATGTGAATCACACGAGGACGCGGGGTGGAACACGCGGTGGGGACTCTGTCGTTCTGTAGTGTTTTTGGTCAAATGGGTTTGGAGAACATGCCTATGTTCTAATTAAATTGCATACCATGATGATTAAATAAAATAAATTGAATGTGGGATAATGTTGAATAAATGCCCCCCCACACACCCCCACGCCAGCAGAGGTCACCGTGTTCTGTATTCCACCATGTTTGAGTTGAAAGTCTGATAAACAGAGAGAGCGGGAAATAAAGGTTTGGGACCGCTCCGTGGAGTTTTATTGGTTTTTGTTGTTTGACACTTCATTCACTCATTTTAATTTGAATGTATATTTTGTGTTCGTTTACTGAGGATCATTTACTGTGGATCGTTAGACCGTGCACCCCCCCCCCCCCACACACACACCACGGCTGTAAAACTCATAAAGCAGTTTCTAAAATCAGGATGCTGTATGATTTAAATATGTTTCACTCCAACCAGAATTCAATAGTCTCGTACCATAACCAGCCGTCACCATGGAGACATGATGTAATCATTAAAGCAAACAGGTGCTGTGGTTTTAATATTCTGTATAATTCTTACGATCATTAATAAACGAGTCAAAAGGTTTAGTGACGGAGGTTCAGGTTTTTAAAGCTTATTTGTGAGGCTTTATCAGTTCTAATGAGATCAGACCGTACTCTGATTACAGCTGTACCTCTGCATCCTCAAACAGAGAATAAAGAGCCAGCCACTGCTCTGTGGGTGAAGACGTTCTGATTTAGGTGGAGCAAATGCTCTCGGTCTGAATGTGCAGGGCTTTGGAACCGGCAGGTGAACTGCTCATGGTACTAGAACCTGGTACTGTCCACATACGGACCCCCCTCTGCTTCAGTTGCTTTCTCCACCTCTCTCACACTCTCTCTCCTGCTCTGCTCACTCTCTCTTGTGTTTTTTTGCTCTCTTTCTCGCTCTTGCACTTTGGTTTGCTCTTTGCTTTCTCAACATAAGTGCAGATTCTCTAAAGTCAATGATGTCAAAATGGAGTTCATCCCCTGAGCAGCGCCGCTCAGTTCATTTAGTGTTGCTGCATCAGAAAGGACAGACAGAATTCAGAGTTTTTAATTTTATAGAACTGAATTAAAGAACTCGGGCGGCACAGTGGCTTAGTGGTTTAGCACGTTCGCCTCTCAGCACTAGGGATTCCCGGTTCGAATCCCCATCTGTTTGGAGTTTCCATGTTCTCCCTGCGTCCGTGTGGGTTTACTCCGGGTTCTCCGGTTTCCTCCCACAGTCCAAAAACATGAATCAAGTTAATTAAATTCTCCAAATTGCCCCATATAGAGTGTGTCTGTGTGAGTGAGTGTGTGTCCAGTGATGAATTGGCACCCTGTCCTAGGTCTATCTGCCCAGCGCCCGAGACGTTCTCCCCTGGATGGGCATGAGGAACCCCACCGCGACCCTAGTAGAGGATAAAGCGGGAGATAATGAATGAATGAATGAATGAATGAATTAAAGAACTCTAGAATTAAAGCTTAAATTAAAGACATTATTTTTTGATTGTTTGGCAGAGGTTTCTGTTAAATTAACAACATGATCCCAAATAAGTTTCTGTGTTTTAGTTCTACAGTTACTTCAAATCAGACTCCATCATCAAAGCTGCACTGATTCCTGAGCACAACACATCACACATGTACCAACGAAGGATGTCTCTCTCTCTCACACACACACACACACACACACACATTTTGCTTTCTTCAGCACCACAGTCCCTACACACTCCATTCAGTGAACTACAGACAGTGTATCCCGTTACTGTTCGTGTTGATGAATATCATTTTAAATGGTGGCATCATTGAGTGATTAGCGCCACTTTAAACGGCTCATCAGCTACAGTGGATTCATGGGATACGAGTGGGTCACAGACTTCTAATTGGTTTGCAGAAAGTAGATCAGTCATCAGTGTGTGTGTGAGGGGCTTTAAAAACAATAGAGAGACATTTAAAGAAGCATTATGTTATGGACAGGAGAGTGTGGATCTGCACTTCTTTCCTCTGGAACCTAACATGACTTCCATCATTTGGTCCCTGTGTCCATGGATGTTGGCCTTTTGGCCCCTGCAACTCATGAGAAAAAGGTTCCTCTGCTAAAGCGGCGTAACGATAACATTAAACTGAATCATGTCCTGTAATGATGCCAGTAGAATATTGGGTGTGGCCACATAGTTTTGGTGATGTTTGTGTGTGGTGATGTTTTTGAACTGTATATAATGCTTTCTTGCTTAGATCTTCAAACCAACCTCCACTAAGAGAGGGAACGTCTGGTTGCTTTAAAAATGGCTTTGGGATCATTGAGATCTTTTGCTGAAATGAGTGGCAGCTTCTCCAGGAACGTCCAGCAATAAATCCAACCTTCACTTTTAAAGGGTTAATGAGCTGGTCTTCTGCATCTGCATGTTGGTTATAGAAGAGTGACAGGAAAGCGTTGGGTTTTACTCAGCTTTAACGTGGACATGCCTCACATTCTGCTTCTTTTTGAGTTTGTAATTAATTTTGATCATGAGATGATTTCTCCGTTGAAGTTGTGTAGCGGAGCCGATTGGTTGTGTTGAACTCACTCATGTTCTCAGCTGTGTAAAAGCATTTCAGATTCCTGGCTTCTTTTGCTTTTCTGTTTTTATTTACACCTCTCCATGGATCAAAGACCTACTTCCTCACATCCGTTCTGGTAGATCATGGGAGCCATGATGGTTTTGAGGGTTGCCCGGGTGTCATAGTTATCTAGGACATTCCCATCTCTGATTTCCCAAATGCTTCCGTGTTTCCAGGTGTGACATTTGCAGCCAAAGGCTACTTCGATGCCCTGGTGCGGATGGGTGAGCTGGCCAGCAAGAGTCACGGCTCTAAAGACCTCGGTGAGTCATGGACCTTAGTTGTAGTGCAGCTTGTGTTTAAGATGGAATGGTAATGGGATCAATGATTATCACATGTGCAGGTGCATCATTTCTTCACTTCTGTTCTGGTGGATTATGGAATTTGGTTTGGATTTCTAACATTAGTCTGGACCCATGGGTACTTGTGGTTCCTCTGAGGTCATGACCCTGTAGCCCTCCTGTTTCTGAATGTAAATTAGGGACTGTGACGTCACTACATGCTGAGTGTGTAATGATGTTGGAAACAGGGTGGAGCAGCTGCATCAGTGTCCTTGGTTGCATATGTCCGATGGTGCAAGGTGCATCATGGGTAAAGTTCATCTGGTTTGGTTGGTGTGGCGTGTTGATGTGATTGGTGAGGAAGGTGCATCATTCAGGAACATGCAGTGTGTACTTCATCCTGAGAGCTAACATCAGGCGGTACAGAGGATTAGAGTCTTCACTCTACATTTAACTTTGAAATCCTTTTTATGTTCAAGACACGCAACACCTCTGTAGAACAAAGTCATGGATGTAAGTCCCTATGTGAATGGAGCCAGGTCTTCTGTATGAAGTTTGTATGTTCTCCTCACACCTGTGTGTTTCTAGGAGGCAGTTTCAGTTCACACTCAATGTTTCTTCAGAACTTGTATTATGTAACTTATAGTTTGTTTTATTGATGACCTTTTGATGGCTTCGTGTTCATGTGAATGACTCGGCGTGATCGGAGTGAAGTGTGACCTCAGCAGGACAGTGATGCTGTGTGGAGATTCTTTAGTCTCGACACTCTTCGCCCCCTCACTGATGCAGGAACATAGCCATCCTGAGGAGAGCACACCGCTAAAAATAACACACACACACACACACTCCAACATGGCCCAGTCCTCTGCAGTGAGTGCAATGGATCCGTCCTTAAATGGCTCTGTGGTGATGTCAGAATTGCTCGGTCCAACCCATCATCCACTAGCTTCACTCAGTGTCCATGTGGGGGCAGTGTGACGTGCCCGTCCACTTCCTGTCCTGATATGGCCATCAGTCTTCAGTTGTGATGCAGCAGCAGTGTGTGGATGTCCTCCAGAGTTCTGTATTAATTACAGAAAACGAGGCTGACATAAAGCAACCTTTAATCAGTCATCATGAGAATAAATCTGTTTACATTCAGCTTAGAGGTGTTTGCTCAGAAAAATCTGTCTCTGTGTATGTTACTTATATGCCCCTCCCCCCATATAACCGCAGTCCAATCAGTGTGTAATCTGAATGTTAATTCAAACTGTCCTGTCGCTGGACAGGCTGTGTTTCAGACACGGGGTTGAGGGGGGGCAGCTTCCTCATTAGATGCCTTTCACATGGAGACTGAGGGAACCTGACCTCCTTAAAAAGTCTGAGAACTAAAGCTCAAGTTTATTTCTAAAATGAAGCTTAGAAGATTTCTCGTGACCTCTGCTGATCTTTTATTTGACTGTTCAGTATGAGGGGTGGATTAAGTGATCCTCCAGATGTTTTTATCATGTCATTTTCTTCATTCTCCGAGATGCAGAATGTAGAATCAGGTTTGATTGAGCCAGCCCTCAAAACCCAAAAACAATATGTTGTAGGAGCTGCAGGTCTCAGCTGTGAGATCAGCGCTGATTCAGTAAGCGGATTATCTGAGTGTGAGGTGATGAGGAGGGAGGGAGTACGGTGGTACTACATCAGCACACTTACCTCCTGAGGGTAAGCAGCACTCACCCTCAGGAGTTCCACAAGCTCACCAGGGGTTATAAAGGAGAAGCAGAAGTGGGGCAAATTCAAAACTTCCAGTTTTAGTTTAGAGGAGACGGTCAGAATACAATCACACAGAATAATGACCCCCCCCCCCCCATTGAAACTGGCCTCATCCCCTGCAGCCGTGTGCATTAGTGTTAATCCCCAGCTTTAGTCTGAGCCTCATTGTGAGGATCGCTGCTTCAGAATCATCTGCTGTGAACACACACTCCTTTAATAATCAATCTAAATGGTTCAAATGTGAGTTTTGGAATATTTTGATTAAAATTTAAAATTAAAATTTAAATGCTGACTCTGACTTTAAAGACGGGACATTAGTTTTAAAAGCGTTTACAATGAGCTCGTACTCAAACAATTAATGTTTGTATAAAGATACATGTTCGTTACCAAGGTGTACAGTTTTACACTGTTTAGATGTTACAATGAAATTAAATGATTAAATTAAATTACTAAATAAAAAATGTATTTTTTAAAATCCATAACGATACGTGTGTTTTAATCACGAAGCCTCAGGAGAAAGTTCGTTTGGCTGTAGTTTCATTTTTATAATGATCTTTTTAATCTTTGATCTTTAACACATTTGTATTGGTGGAGTTTTTATCTCGCAGAGTCCGGTTCCATTTTAACTCCGAAACAGGACGGTTCTGCATGAACTGCAGAGTTCTACTGCGTTCTCTATTTTACACTGAACTCTATAAACCTATGACTATGATTTAAATAAAACTACTGGGTGTGATGCGTTCCAAAAACACAGGAGGTTCCATATTTAGACTTAACTTTTGATGTGCCTCCACATCACACCTACAGGAGCTTTTAGAACATCCCATTCTGGTTCTAAAAGCTGTTCTTCCCAAAAGTGTTGGATGGGATTGAAGTCAGGACTCTTAATATTTATACAAACATGTCATTAGCATAGATTTGGTTCTGTTAATAACGAGCTGTTAAAGCTATTTGTAGATCAGAACTCTCCGCTGTCTGATCAGGATAACAGTGATGCTGTCAGATTTTAGAATCAATATTTTCTGAGATGTCTTATTAAAATGTTCTGCACGAAAAAAATAAATCAGTGGGTTCAAAGTGGTTCTCATTTAAAATGATTAAATCACGGGGGGACCGTGTAGGTTCAGATGAAAAAGGAACTATTCGGAGATTTAACTCACAAACGCTGCCGACAGAAAAGCTGCCGTCGTGGGGACTTTGTTTTCCCAGAGCGGTTGTTCAAACGTATTGGGAGCCACATGAGAAGCAGCTACGTGTGCCGTCTTCAGTAAGTCTTTACTGATAACAGAAACTCGTTACACCCATTAAGAGTTCACTCTGCGTAAACAGGACTCACAGCTGTACAGCTGTCCTGCTTCTGTGTTAACAAAGCACAGGGATGTTGGGGCTTTGAGTGCTCTGTGGTTCTACAGCGTTCTCCATTTTGCAAAGCTGACAGAGCGCCACATTGAGGTTAGTGACTGAACTACGCTTTAACTGGGTGATCTTTTTGCAGCTGCTTCTTGTACTCTGGGTGAATCCATGTTTTCATTGGGTAATAATCGATGTTGAGGTTTTAATCTGTTCATGAACAGTACGTGATCATTAGAAATTCACTGTTACTGTGAGCCTCCTAATTCAGTCTACAAATTAATGTAATTAAATCCACATTAAGAAAGAGATTTTTGGGTTGGTAATAACTTTGCTGTGAACTGAACTCAGTGTGTTTGTGTGTTTTCGGATGCTTTGCATAATCAGAAGAAGCTGCGTGTAGGTACCCTGCACCCTTCACACGGAGAACACCCGCTGCATGCAGACATGCTTCCTCTTCATCTGTTGCTTTGGTTCTGTCGCTGTAACTCTGATGTGATGTTTTAATTTGAGTGCAGTGTGTCTGAACAGTTAACAGTTCACTCTGTGATCAGCACTCACTCATTCTCTCGACCTTCTCTTCTGCTCTTCATCGTCCCTCTATATTTCTGTCTAAAGCTTGTATCGTTTGTGTAACTGCATGGAATTAAAGCATGGATGCAACATAGCATGTCTCCATCAGAGAGGATCTGCACTAAAGTCCCTGCGTCTCTGTCTGTAGGGGACGTTCTGTTCCAGATGGCCGAGGTTCACAGACAGATCCAGATGCAGCTGGAGGACATGGTTTGTATCAGCATGTTTGATCATCAGTATGTATTCTGCTCTCTGTTCAAGCTGAGGGTCATTAGTCCAGTTATCACTCTAAAGAGATTATTTACATTAAATTTGGTCATTGGACACTTTTTTAAAGGCAACTTACAAGTATCCCAACTTGATGGTTCAGGTCAGAGCACTGGGTCATTCATGATGCAGCTTCCCAGGAACAATGAGTCCACATCAGCAACTTCAGACAAACTTGCTTTAAAACAGAATGTAAATCTAGGCATTAAAGCCGGATTGAGTGATGATGATGATGATGATGATTTGGTATTAGTACAGTGTTAGTACAGTCTCTGTGATTTATGTTATTTACTGGTTTGTGTTTCGTAGCTGAAATCATTTCACAACGAGCTGCTTACAGAACTGGAGAAGAAGGTGGAGCTGGATGCACGATATCTGAACGTAAGCACCATGTCGAGATCCCGCAGCGTTCTCTTCATCACTGACTGACTGATTTGAACTTTAGTAAGAAGCTTTATTTTGAATGGTGTTGCTGCAGAGCTTGTGTGTGTTTGACGGTTTTTCTTGATCTTGAAATGCTCTCTGTTATTTACTCATGACAGGTTTATTCTTCATTTCAGTAAAATTAAGTTTGTGTGAGCATCCCTGCTCTGCTGTTACTGTTACAGAGTTTTTAAGCTTTGTATAAAGAGTTTAGCAAACAAACCCCATCATCCTGGTTCTGCAGGATCTGTAGGAGTTAAAGTACTAAACATAAAAATTGAGAGGATCAGAATGAATTAAGGATCCATTGCTCTATTAAAGCAATAATAATGTCTAAATGTATATTATGTGTTCATTCTAATAGAGACCCAGTACCTCACATGATCAACAGGTTGAGGAGTTAATCATTTCATTTCTTTAGTTTCAGTCACAGTTTAATTTCTTTAATCAGTTGAATGTTGATCTTTGAATCTTCAGTCTAATGGAAAGCTAACCCTCGGTTAGATTGGAGATGTCAGGACTTCAATCAGTAGCTGTTGGTTTTATCATCTGTGATCTCTTCTGTCCATGAAGATCCACATGAAGATGCTCTCTGAGTCAGTTTGTGTTCCAGTATAGAGAAGAATCAGCTTCAGGGTTTAGGAAGGTGTAGCAGAAGATATTATGGGATGGCAGTAAGAGAACTTTTTTGAAGGCTTCTTAAATCTCTAAATCATTGAATCATGTGGTGTTTAATTTTGGGTCTTTTAAGGCTTAATGTTTGGTGGGTCTTACAGGGTTCATGAGCTCTTTGCTAAATGCAGATATTTAACTTCTGAATTTGTTGCCTGTAGTGAAGGTCAGTTTATATTTCAAATCATTCATTCATTATCTCCCGCTTATCCTCTATTAGGGTCGCGGTGGGGTTCCCCATGCCCATCCAGAGGAGAACATCTCGGGCGCTGGGCAGATAGACCCAGGACAGGGCGCCAATCCATCACTGGGAACACACTCACTCACACAGACACACTCTATATGGGGCAATTTGGA